>JAIGNY010001459.1:2755000-2772500 GCA_020152595.1 Chiridota heheva | reverse complement strand
TTTGTACGTTTCTTACTCCACTCGCTTCTTGTCCAAATATATTGTACGCTTCTTACTCCACTCGTCTCTTGTCCAGATATTTTGTACGCTTCTTACTCCACTCGTCTCTTGTCGAAATATTTTGTACGCTTCTTACTCCACTCATCTCTTGTCCAGATATTTTGTACGTTTCTTACTCCACTCGTTTTTTGTCCAGATATATTGTACGCTTCTTACTCCACTCGTCTCTTGTCCAGATATTTTGTATGCTTCTTACTCAGCTCATCTCTTATCCAGATATTGTGTATGCTTCTCAATCTACTCGTCTCTTGCTTGAGTCAGTTGCTCAGGAGCTAAATCATGTCTTTTCTTTTCTTCATTGGCTTCTTTCGATTTTAAAGAGGAAAATAAATAACTTGATCCACTAAAAGCTACAGCATTTACTATAGTGCCACCTCCCGTCATTGCTATTGCAGTTGCCATTTTTATATCATATTTAAATATTTAACTTGAAGGATTGGTTGTATTTCTTGCTGAACCAGCCATGTCTGGGCCATCAGACCCAGCAGTCATTGACAGTGCAACGCTGTCCTCGTAACGCTGTCCTCCAGATCTAATTTTCCAAGGTCAACTGGCTCGATCTTGAATAATTTTCTTGCAAGCATGCTATACAGCACACTTATGCCACCTATTACAGCACCATCATATGCTGGCACACTTATGCCACCTACTACAGCACCATAATATGCTGGCACACTTATGCCACCTACTACAGCACCATCATATGCTGGCACACTTATGCCACTTAAAGTAATATAGCACCATGATATGCTGGCACACTTATGCCACCTACTACAGCACCATGATATGCTGGCACACTTATGCCACCTACTACAGCACCATGATATGCTGGCACACTTATGCCACCTACTATAGCACCATGATATGCTGGCACACTTATGTCACCTACTATAGCACTTATGCCACCTACTACAGCACCATGCTGGCATATATGCCACCTACTGCAGCACCATGATATGCTGGCACACTTATGCCACCTACTACAGCACCATCATATGCTGGCACACTTATGCCACCTACTACAGCACCATCATATGCTGGCACACTTATGCCACCTACTACAGCACCATCATATGCTGGCACACTTATGCCACCTACTACAACACCATCATATGCTGGCACATATGCCACCTACTACAGCACCATCATATGTTGTATTGACAATATTATTTACATCAATCATATTAATCTTTATATGTGTATTATATATTTGTTTAATAGTATTTATTCCATTTCAAAAACAACAATGCTTGGCTCACTGGAAACAGTTTCAGTTCTTGGCTCTCCAGAGACAGTGCTTTGCACTTGGGAAGTTACTGGCTTATTCTTTGTTTGATAAAGAAAAAAAGCAATCAGCCCTGCTGCAACTCCCACAACTAGATAATAATTACTTGAATCATTGGATGGATGGTACATTTGCTGTGTGAGCTGTAGGAGCCGGGACAGTACAGTTGCTGTGTGAGCTGCAGGAGCCTGGACAGTACAGTTGCTGTGTGAGCTGCAGGAGCCTGGACGGTACAGGTGCTGTGGAAGCTTTGGGAGCCTGGACGGTACGGGTGCTGTGGGAGCTTTGGGAGCCTGGACGGTACAGGTGCTGTGGAAGCTTTTGGGAGCCTGGACAGTACAGTTGTTGTGTGAGCTGCAGGAGCCTGGACGGTACAGGTGCTGTGGGAGCTTTGGGAGCCTGGACAGTACAGTTGCTGTGTGAGCTGCAGGAGCCTGGACGGTGCGTGTGCTGAGGGAGCTTTGGGAGCCTGGACGGTACGGGTGCTGTGGGAGCTTCGCGAGCCTGGACGGTACGTGTGCTGAGGGAGCTTTGGGAGCCTGGACGGTACAGTTGCTGTGTGAGCTGCAGGAGCCTGGACGGTACAGGTGCTGTGGGAGCTTTGGGAGCCTGGACGGTACAGTTGCTGTGTGAGCTGCAGGAGCCTGGACGATACGGGTGCTGTGGGAGCTTCAGGAGCCTGGACCGTACAGGTGCTGTGGGAGCTTTGGGAGCCTGGACAGTACGGGTGCTGTGGGAGCTACAGGAGCCTGGACGGTACAGGAGCTGTGAGAGCTTTGGAAGCCTGGACGGTACAGTTGCTGTGTGAGCTGCAGGAGCCTGGACGGTACAGGTGCTGTGGGAGCTTTGGGAGCCTGGACAGTACAGTTGCTGTGTGAGCTGCAGGAGCCTGGACGGTACAGGTGCTGTGGGAGCTTTGGGAGCCTGGACGGTACACAGTTATGACAAAGAGCCAGATAATTTTTCACTCCTATTCCACACTCACAACATGGTATTGTACCACCACCATTTCAGTATTAGTGCTAAGTGATTTCTACAATATTCACCTAAGCAATTTTTATTACAAAAATTGTGTGATCCAATAACCAACCATTTATAATAGTTTTGCCTTTTTATCGTAAAATTATTATATTGCTGAAGATATATAATAGTACACATGTCTTATTGAAAATCTATATCAGACTTTGTACTGTAAACAGTTAGACAAACACAAAACAAATTTGTTTACGCAACACTTATGTGTTGTATACTGTGACTTATGTGTTGTATACAGTAAATGACGTCACGCTCTCTGATATGATGCTATGTACAGTAGTACCCACTTATGTGTTGTATACTGTGAATGAAGTCATGCTCTCTGATATGATGCTATGTACAGTAGTACCCTCTTATGTGTGTATACTGTGAATGATGTCATGCTCTCTGATATGATGCTATGTACAGTAGTACCCTCTTATGTGTGTATACTGTGAATGATGTCACGCTCTCTGATATGATGCTATGTACAGTAGTACCCTATTATGTGTGTATACTGTGAATGATGTCATGCTCTGTGATATGATGCTATGTACAGTAGTACCCTCTTATGTGTGTATACTGTGAATGATGTCACGCTCTCTGATATGATGCTATGTACAGTAGTACCCTATTATGTGTGTATACTGTGAATGACGTCATGCTCTCTGATATGATGCTATGTACAGTAGTACCCTCTTATGTGTTGTATACTGTGAATGATGTCACGCTCTCTGATATGATGCTATGTACAGTAGTACTTCTCTTATGTGTGTATACTGTGAATGATGTCATGCTCTCTGATATGATGCTATGTACAGTAGTACCCTCTTATGTGTGTATACTGTGAATGATGTCATGCTCTCTGATATGATGCTATTTACAGTAGTACCCTCTTATGTGTGTATACTGTGAATGATGTCATGCTCTCTGATATGATGCTATGTACAGTAGTACCCTCTTATGTGTTGTATACTGTGAATGATGTCATGCTCTCTGATATGATGCTATGTACAGTAGTACCCTCTTATGTGTGTATACTGTGAATGTCATGCTCTCTGATATGATGCTATGTACAGTAGTACCCTCTTATGTTGTATACTGTGAATGTCATGCTCTCTGATATGATGCTATGTACAGTAGTACCCACTTATGTGTTGTATACTGTGAATGATGTCATGCTCTCTGATATGATGCTATGTACAGTAGTACCCTCTTATGTGTGTATACTGTGAATGACGCCATGCTCTCTGATATGATGCTATGTAAAGTAGTACCCTATTATGTGTGTATACTGTGAATGATGTCATGCTCTCTGATATGATGCTATGTAAAGTAGTACCCTCTTATGTGTGTATACTGTGAATGACGCCACGCCTCTGATATGATGCTATGTACAGTAGTACTTCTCTTATGTGTGTATACTGTGAATGATGTCATGCTCTCTGATATGATGCTATGTACAGAGGTACCCTCTTATGTGTGTATACTGTGAATGACGCCACGCCTCTGATATGATGCTATGTACAGTAGTACCCTCTTATGTGTGTATACTGTGAATGACGCCATGCTCTCTGATATGATGCTATGTACAGTAGTACCCTCTTATGTGTGTATACTGTGAATGACGCCACGCCTCTGATATGATGCTATGTACAGTAGTACCCTCTTATGTGTGTATACTGTGAATGATGTCATGCTCTCTGATATGATGCTATGTAAAGTAGTACCCTATTATGTGTGTGTACTGTGAATGACGCCACGCTCCCTGATATGATGCTATGTAAAGTAGTACCCTATTATGTGTGCATACTGTGAATGACGCCATGCCCTTTGATATGATGCTATGTACAGTAGTATCCTATTATGTGTGTATACTGTGAATGACGCCATGCTCTCTGATATGATGCTCTGTACAGTAGTACCCTCTTATGTGTTGTATACTGTGAATGACGCCACACTCTCTGATATGATGCTATGTAAAGTAGTACCCTATTATGTGTGTATACTGTGAATGACGCCACGCCTCTGATATGATGCTATGTACAGTAGTACCCTATTATGTGTGTATACTGTGAATGATGTCATGCTCTCTGATATGATGCTATGTACAGTAGTACCCTCTTATGTGTGTATACTGTGAATGATGTCATGCTCTCTGATATGATGCTATGTAAAGTAGTACCCACTTATGTGTTGTATACTGTGAATGAAGTCATGCTCTCTGATATGATGCTATGTAAAGTAGTACCCTATTATGTGTGTATACTGTGAATGACGTCATGCCCTTTGATATGATGCTATGTACAGTAGTATCCTATTATGTGTGTATACTGTGAATGACGTCATGCTCTCTGATATGATGCTCTGTACAGTAGTACCCTCTTATGTGTTGTATACTGTGAATGACGCCACGCCTCTGATATGATGCTATGTAAAGTAGTACCCTATTATGTGTGTATACTGTGAATGACGTCACGCTCTCTGATATGATGCTATGTACAGTAGTACCCTATTATGTGTGTATACTGTGAATGATGTCATGCTCTCTGATATGATGCTATGTACAGTAGTACTCTCTTATGTGTGTATACTGTGAATGATGTCATGCTCTCTGATATGATGCTATGTACAGTAGTACCCTCTTATGTGTGTATACTGTGAATGACGCCATGCTCTCTGATATGATGCTATGTAAAGTAGTACCTATTATGTGTGTATACTGTGAATGACGCCATGCTCTCTGATATGATGCTATGTACAGTAGTACCCTCTTATGTGTTGTATACTGTGAATGACGCCACGCTCTCTGATATGATGCTATGTACAGTAGTACCTATTATGTGTGTATACTGTGAATGACGCCATGCTCTCTGATATGATGCTATGTACAGTAGTACCCTCTTATGTGTTGTATACTGTGAATGATGTCACGCCTCTGATATGATGCTATGTACAGTAGTACTTCTCTTATGTGTGTATACTGTGAATGATGTCATGCTCTCTGATATGATGCTATGTACAGTAGTACCCTCTTATGTGTGTATACTGTGAATGATGTCATGCTCTCTGATATGATGCTATTTACAGTAGTACCCTCTTATGTGTGTATACTGTGAATGATGTCATACTCTCTGATATGATGCTATGTACAGTAGTACCCTCTTATGTGTTGTATACTGTGAATGATGTCATGCTCTCTGATATGATGCTATGTACAGTAGTACCCTCTTATGTGTGTATACTGTGAATGTCATGCTCTCTGATATGATGCTATGTACAGTAGTACCCTCTTATGTGTTGTATACTGTGAATGTCATGCTCTCTGATATGATGCTATGTACAGTAGTACCCACTTATGTGTTGTATACTGTGAATGATGTCATGCTCTCTGATATGATGCTATGTACAGTAGTACCCTCTTATGTGTGTATACTGTGAATGACGTCATGCTCTCTGATATGATGCTATGTAAAGTAGTACCCTATTATGTGTGTATACTGTGAATGATGTCATGCTCTCTGATATGATGCTATGTAAAGTAGTACCCTCTTATGTGTGTATACTGTGAATGACGTCACGCTCTCTGATATGATGCTATGTACAGTAGTACTTCTCTTATGTGTGTATACTGTGAATGATGTCATGCTCTCTGATATGATGCTATGTACAGAGGTACCCTCTTATGTGTGTATACTGTGAATGACGTCACGCTCTCTGATATGATGCTATGTACAGTAGTACCCTCTTATGTGTGTATACTGTGAATGACGTCATGCTCTCTGATATGATGCTATGTACAGTAGTACCCTCTTATGTGTGTATACTGTGAATGACGTCACGCTCTCTGATATGATGCTATGTACAGTAGTACCCTCTTATGTGTGTATACTGTGAATGATGTCATGCTCTCTGATATGATGCTATGTAAAGTAGTACCCTATTATGTGTGTGTACTGTGAATGACGTCACGCTCCCTGATATGATGCTATGTAAAGTAGTACCCTATTATGTGTGCATACTGTGAATGACGTCATGCCCTTTGATATGATGCTATGTACAGTAGTATCCTATTATGTGTGTATACTGTGAATGACGTCATGCTCTCTGATATGATGCTCTGTACAGTAGTACCCTCTTATGTGTTGTATACTGTGAATGACGTCACACTCTCTGATATGATGCTATGTAAAGTAGTACCCTATTATGTGTGTATACTGTGAATGACGTCACGCTCTCTGATATGATGCTATGTACAGTAGTACCCTATTATGTGTGTATACTGTGAATGATGTCATGCTCTCTGATATGATGCTATGTACAGTAGTACCCTCTTATGTGTGTATACTGTGAATGATGTCATGCTCTCTGATATGATGCTATGTAAAGTAGTACCCACTTATGTGTTGTATACTGTGAATGAAGTCATGCTCTCTGATATGATGCTATGTAAAGTAGTACCCTATTATGTGTGTATACTGTGAATGACGTCATGCCCTTTGATATGATGCTATGTACAGTAGTATCCTATTATGTGTGTATACTGTGAATGACGCATGCTCTCTGATATGATGCTCTGTACAGTAGTACCCTCTTATGTGTTGTATACTGTGAATGACGCCACGCTCTCTGATATGATGCTATGTAAAGTAGTACCCTATTATGTGTGTATACTGTGAATGACGCCACGCTCTCTGATATGATGCTATGTACAGTAGTACCCTATTATGTGTGTATACTGTGAATGATGTCATGCTCTCTGATATGATGCTATGTACAGTAGTACTCTCTTATGTGTGTATACTGTGAATGATGTCATGCTCTCTGATATGATGCTATGTACAGTAGTACCCTCTTATGTGTGTATACTGTGAATGACGTCATGCTCTCTGATATGATGCTATGTAAAGTAGTACCCTATTATGTGTGTATACTGTGAATGACGTCATGCTCTCTGATATGATGCTATGTACAGTAGTACCCTCTTATGTGTTGTATACTGTGAATGACGTCACGCTCTCTGATATGATGCTATGTACAGTAGTACCCTATTATGTGTGTATACTGTGAATGACGTCATGCTCTCTGATATGATGCTATGTAAAGTAGTACCCACTTATGTGTTGTATACTGTGAATGATGTCATGCTCTCTGATATGATGCTATGTACAGTAGTACCCTCTTATGTGTGTATACTGTGAATGATGTCATGCTCTCTGATATGATGCTATGTAAAGTAGTACCCTATTATGTGTGTATACTGTGAATGACGTCATGCTCTCTGATATGATGCTATGTACAGTAGTACCCTCTTATGTGTGTATACTGTGAATGATGTCATGCTCTCTGATATGATGCTATGTAAAGTAGTACCCTATTATGTGTGTATACTGTGAATGACGTCACGCTCTCTGATATGATGATATGTAAAGTAGGACCCTATTATGTGTGTATACTGTGAATGACGTCACGCTCTCTGATATGATGCTATGTACAGTAGTACCCTATTATGTGTGTATACTGTGAATGACGTCATGCTCTCTGATATGATGCTATGTACAGTAGTACCCTCTTATAAATAATAAAGTTATCAATGGATGCATCGTAGGTATATAGTGCATCAAATCGCTGTAAAGAATAGTCAAGAGTCCAGTGAGTCATGGGGAATGTAAATTCTTTCATTAGGTAGTCAGACATAGCCTGATATATTTACATGTATAAAGTCTTTTTGATTAGGTGATAGAACTCTGGAAGTGTGGTAACCCTGGAAGTGTGATAACCCTGGAAGTGTGATAACCCTGGAAGTGTGGTAACCCTAGAAGTGTAGTAACCCTGGAAGTGTGGTAACTCTGAAAGTGTGGTAAACCTGGAAGTGTGGTAACCTGGAAGTGTGGTAACCTGGAAGTGTGGTAACCTTGGAAGTGTGGTAACCCTGGAAGTGTGGTAACCCTGGAAGTGTGGTAACCCTGGAAGTGTGGTAACCCTGAAAGTGTGGTGACCCTGGAAGTGTAGTGGCCTCGAACACCCAGCTCATTTTAGGGTGTTCAAAAAGTGGCCCAGAACCCCCATTTTGGATACCACTGTCCCAGGTCAGTAACCATAGAAAGATTGTAATTGCAGGTATGCAGAACAATGGATCCCTCATTTATATGTGCAGCAGAAAAATGCTGCACAACAATTCAGTAACATTTAGGCCCTATTCAAAACTATGCTTATAATTGAAGCAAAATAAGGAAGGAAATTCCTAATGTCTCAGGCTGCTAGTTTTTTAAGTTCAATCATCTTTATTTTCTGTACTTTTAATCTTAATTAGCCCGTATGTGCATTTGCCATTACACGATAGCTACTTAGCTGAGGTCCCACCCTATATCCTTATATGGAATTCACTGAAGAGCGTAACTTTATAAGCCTACTCATAGACGGAAAAAAAAATGCACGCTATGAGCATGCTACGAGCATAAAAAGAGCCTTGGCCCCACTCCCCACCAAATCCATATTTCCGTCATCAAAATTAAAAGTTGTATTTCCAGCAATACTAAATACGACTCATGATTTGATATCAGAACGCATTACTTTGTATTCTGTAAACACTTTGTTTAGGAAGGTTTTTGATCATGGCAGAACTTTTAAGTTCTCAACTTCGAAAATCAGAGAATAAAATCTGGTTTAACATTGTGTTTCAAACATTTAGCAGTAATAAACAATATTTTTGGTCATTTAGTAATCATGTAAAACAAAAAAATGATCTGTGTATCTGAACATTCCTTTTCTACATGTCCTTCTGCAACAATACTGTATATCGATATAGTGTTATTCATATATGTATGTTAATAAGCTATTACCTAGAGCGTCCGCAAAGAATGTATATGAACCATCTTCACTTCCAACCAATGAAATCATTTGAGCTTATTCCCAAGTGATAGACACATGGCAAACGTCCAACACATGCAACATGTGATAGCGATGAAAGCTTCCAACGCTTGTACTTACACACAAGTGAATGGAATTAAAATTATTGAAAGAATAAATGGTCATTTTTTCTTGACTATTATATCATAAACTCAGCTTTCTGATAAGTGACAATAAACAGTGGGTAATTGTTTCTATGCATTAATGATATTCCGTAACGTTGACCCTGCAATTTTTCCCTCCGGTATGATCATACTATTTTTAGCAACGGTTTTTTTTTCCCACAGAAATTAGTAGCAATCCACAATCCCAAAACCTCAAAAATATAAACAAAAAAAGTTCAAAACAAGTTTGATATTAAACCTAGTTGCCATGATGACACAATGAGCTGTTGACAGCTTGAATCCAGGTAAGGGCCTTACAGAGCTGTTCAAGGAGCTGTTTGTGAACGAAAAAACAGAACTAACACATAGGGATTCACTATAATCATTAAGGTGTAACAGGAGGGACCGTCAAGGTTTCGACAATGCAAAATTGTGCATTTTTGCGTTTCTGTGTTTGATATTCTTTTTGGTATCAATTGATTTTTATTTCTGACATTGTAAATCTAAACCAAAAGTATTTTGTTGGGAGAAGCGGAAATAAGGTTTTTATATTACTGATACCCCCCATGTAGTAAATGTTTTAGTCTTTGTGTGTATATGGTATTAATATACTCATTCATAAAATCTGAAGAACAATTCTTATTGGATAAATGTGATGTGTGTGCCCCAGGGTTGCATTTTCATGAAACTTGAATCCAAGCAGGTATATTTTTATAGACAAACATTGCGTTATCGCAATTGTTGTTTGGATAAATACTTGCACAGCGGTTTATGTTTTTAAACAATATAAACACAGATCTTTGGTTTTCATTTTTGTTTCTTTTCAGATTCAACAAACATCAATAAAATCATGATCAGTTACAGTAAATATAGAACACCTTTTCAATGACAAAACATGTACATTTTCCAATAACTAGAAAGGTAAATACCGTCCATGGTTCGCATGCCCATCCAAATTGACACCCATATGACACAGCCAATTATAAATGGCATCTCACACAAGGCATCCCATGTCCCACATGGCATCCCATGTCCCACATGGCATCCCATGTCCCACATGGCATCCCATGTCCCACATGGCATCCATGTCCCACATGACATCCCATGTCCCACATGGCATCCCATGTCCCACATGGCATCCCATGTCCCACATGGCATCCCATGTCCCACATGGCATCCCATGTCCCACATGGCATCCCATGTCCCACATGGCATCCCATGTCCCACATGGCATCCCATGTCCCACATGGCATCCCATGTCCCACATGGAATCCCATGTCCCACATGGCATCCCATGTCCCACATGGAATCCCATGTCCCACATGGCATCCCATGTCCCACGTCCCACATGGCATCCCATGTCCCACGTCCCACATGGCATCCCATGTCCCACATGGATTCCCATGTCCCACATGGCATCCCATGTCCCACATGGCATCCCATGTCCCACATGGCATCCCACCCCATGTCCCACATGGCATCCCATCCCAAGTCCCACATGGCATCCCACCTCATGTCCCAAATGATATTCAATCCCATCCTTTGTCCCACATGGCATTCCACCATATCTCCCACATGGCATCCCAGCTCATGTCCCACATGACATCCCATCCCATCCCTTGGCCCATGTGGCATTCCACCATATGTCCCACATGCTATGCCATCCTTTGATCCACATGGTATCTCACCATATGTCCCACATGGTTCCCACCCCATGTGCCAAATGACATCCCACCCCATGTCCCACATGACATCCCATCTCATGCCTTGTCCCACATGGCATTCCACGAAATCTCCCACATGGCTTTCCACCATACAGTATATCTCACATGGCATTTCATCATATGTCCCACATGGCATTCCACCATATGTCCCACATGGCATTCCACCATATGCCCCACATGGCATCCCATACTATGACCCACATGGCATCCCACCATATGTCCCACATGGATCCCATCCTACATGTATGTCCCACATTAATCCAACCATATGTACCACTTGACATCTCTCCCTTATCCCACATGGCATCTCTCCCTATGTCCCCATGGCATCCCACCATATGTCGCACATCAGTGGCTTCCCACCTGATGTCCCACATGGCATCCCACCTTATGCCCCACATTGAAACCCACCATATGTTCCACATGGTATCCCTCCCAATGTCCCAATGACATCCTACTTTATGTCCCAAATGGCATCACATCCCATGTCCCCATGGCCTCCTACCCTATGTCCCATATAGCCTCCTACCCTATGTCACACATGGCATCCCAAATTATGTCACACTCTGTGTTACTCAGACATCACACCCCATATCCTACATGGCATCCCACTCCATGTCCCACATGACATCCCATACCATCCTATGTCCTACATGACATCCCATCCCATGGCATTCCACCCTATGTGCTGCATGGCATTCCACCAAATATCCTACATGGCATTCCACCCTGTTCCACATGGCATTCCACCCTGTTCCACATGTCATCCCACCCCATGTCCCACATGGCATCCAACACCGTGTCCCACATGACATCCCATAGGCTCCATAAGAAGTCTCAGCCTAGCTATTACAGTCCCTGATTAAGCATACTATGTATGAAAGTGTCAGTTCATATAATTACATGTACTTATATGCAAATGACTTGTTGAATAAGAAAAAAAGGCATGAGTCAAATAATTATGCCTGATATAGCCCTTGGTGTATACCACATGGTATATATAATATCATAGGTCCTGCATGGCTCATCCATGTTCCACATGGCATCCCTCCCTACAGTATGTCTATATGCAGTCACATCCTGTCACACTCCCTGACTGAGCGTACTAAATAAAAAAAGTCTGGTCAGCTCATATACTGTAGCAACTTGATGCAAAAGACAATAATAAAAGCAGAGTTTAATAATCATGCCTAAAACAACCGTTGATGCCCAAATATTTTGAAGAATTTTAGGGAACTTAAATCTCCAGTGCTACGAGGGAGACGCTTGAGGATCTCTGAAAAGTATTGGAAAATTATATCATTTTTTTATTGAAAATATCAAATGTTTTGTAGACTTTTTAAGGAAACTAGTCTTTAATCTGTCTTAAGTATCTCTGAAAAACTTTAACATTTTGTAAGGAACTTTTAACCTTTCATTAGGATATCTGAAGACACTATAAACTTTTTCTGAGGAACTCTAAAGAAACATTTAACATTTTCTAAGGAATTCTCAAAACACTTCAACATTTGTGAGGAAATCTCAGGAAAAAGTGTGGACGGGCGGATGTCCAGATGGCCGGACGGACAAAATCACCATTAGATAGGTTCGTATTATGCTTTTCATGCTCATCAAAAATTATCTTTATGGAATGAAAATACAACCTTTGGGATTTCCACGTTTTTTAGTTTTTGAAAAACATTAAACCGAGTATATCTATAAACATAAGTAGCTCGTTAAAACCGGTTTACCCGTGAAACTTTACTCACTCCTCATTCTTCCTTTGTTGCTTGCTAACTTATTACAAAGGTACGCTCTACAGTAGGACAAACTTTGGTTTTTTTTAAACAAGACTGCTGTCTTGACTCCGAATGCATTATCATAGTCAAATTGACACACTGCCCAGATGCAGACGCTTTAGGAGTGAAAATAAATGCAGTCACAATTTTGACAATTCTCCAAAAACAGGCGCATGTAGACATGAGCTACATAAGGTTGTAACAAAATTTGTAAAACATTAAAATAGTACAAAACGCCATCAAAAGTTTAAAATCAGCTGACTGACAATTTCAGATTTCCGGTCCTACAGTAATTATTCAAGAAAAATGATAATCTGTGATGTCTTCAGACTATCACTGAAAGCACTGCTTATATAAATCTATTACTTTTCTTAACCAGAAAACCAAAGGTTTTGAAGATCTCATGCGGAATATGAATAAGGGCTCAGCATTACATTGACAACTAAATAACTTAGTTCTCACAAGAATGGATTTAAACGATCAATTAAATTGAACAATTTTTTTATCCCAGTAACATACATTATACACTTAATTGCTAATAACATAATTTTTTCAAATATGAAATAAAACATACATGCGGTTGTTAAAATATGAGCATTTTAAGATTTTAAAATTAAGCCCCACCTACTCATTAATATGCAAAAGATCACCACAAAAACAATAGGGAACGTCCCTACTCAAGTTTTGTGACATTCTTTACTTATTTTTAAGTTGAAAATCGCGATGGTTACGTTGTGTTTATTGTAGGAATAAAACCAGTTCCGCAAACATTTCTGGAATTCCTGCATGTAAGCACGATAAACAATTGAAAAAATGGATCATTTATCGTTCACTGATTTAAACAAAAATGAACATTCCTATCTCTAATTCAATCTCAAAATACATTCAATGCTACAAAAAACAAAGGGCTTTTTAAATTGAGATATAATCTTTAGCTTCTAAAAATATCTGAAATGTGATTGAAATTTCTGACAAAAATTGATCAAGGAAAATAAGCACTTGAATGCTCCCCTGGCGTACTCATGTGTGGCATGAGACGCTGGAGATGTTTGGCATATGACGCTGGAGATGTTTGGCATGAGACGCTGGGGATGTGTGGCATGAGACGCTGGAGATGTTTGGCATGAGACGCTGCAGATGTTTGGCATGAGAAGCTGGAGATGTTTGGCATGAGACGCTGAAGATGTTTGGCATGAGACGCTGGAGGTGTTTGGCATGAGACGCTGCAGATGTTTGACATGAGACACTGCAGATGTTTGGCATGAGACAATGGACATGTTTGGCATGAGACAATGGACATGTTTGGCATGAGACACTAGAGATGTTTGGCATGAGACACTAAAGATGTTTGGCATGAGACAACGGAGATGTTTGGCATGAGACACTGGTGATGTTTGGCATGAGACAATGGAGATGTTTGGCATGAGACACTGTAGATGTTTGGCATGAGACACTGCAGATGTTGGCATGAGACACTGGAGATGTTTGGCATGAGACACTGGAGATGTTTGGCAGCGGACACATTAGAAATGCAAGTAGCAGATCGATGATCAGATGTTATCATCCATTATAAAATTTCTATGGAGTATTTGCATTGTCATGACCCATGCATTATATTCCTGTAATGCAGGACCTGAGCATTTGGTTAATCCTTGTTCAGGTAAATTTCTTAACAAAGCAAAAAAATATATGTAAACTTTTCTCTTTTTTCATTCTTTTTGTTTGTTTTTAATGCATTTTAAACAATCTAACACATATATTTTGTTTTCTTTAAATGTTTTGGCATCGTGTTTAATATACGTATTTAATTGCATGGTTTAAAGGACTTTGCACTCATGAGTAACCCTCCTAAAGTCAGGTCATTCTACTTGGGCCAAAGTCCTTTGCCACATGCAATAAATAGGTATATAAACACTTGCCTCAACATTACTCTTTCATTATCATACAACAGAGGAAGCATCTAGTGACAGAAAGCTTTTATCAGTGCTCACATAAGTGGTGCTGTTTACAATGCCTAATCTGTTTTTCTCAGACCCCTAGCTTTGCTGTTTCTGGGTGGCCAGCCCTGCCCCTGGGGGGTCCGCCCTTCCCCCAGGGGGTTCACCCTTTTTCTCATGAAAAAAATGTAGCTTATATTTTTGTTTATAGATTTAATTTTGTTAAACTTAATAATCTTAATTAGCCTCATAAATACAGTACCTTGCATGGATACAGAACACAGAATGATAGTAAGCAATTGTCCTGTTTGACTCATGACTGGTCCTTATCAGTTGGAATACAGTATGTGGAAAACATTCACAAAAATTCCATGTTCATAGAAAAATTACAAATACCACCGAAAATTTGTAAAATGTATTGCTTTCCACCTATAACAAGCATCGTTGTTTTCATTGTGAACTTTGTGAGGGTGATTTTTCTAACCATATTGCATGTTGTCTTTTTACTCATAACTACTCTGAAACTTGGAAATTATCAAATATATGTTCTTGGCTAAATAGTTTTTCTTTATTAAACAGGAAGAACTGCAATTATGTTTTCTGTCTACCAGTATAATTTTGATTTAATTTTGATAATGTATCAAGATTTTATTGTAAGTTTAAAATGTTTAGAACAATTTCGCTTAGATAACCATCCTACCAAGTTTTTGAACATCCTAGCTACAAGTTAAGCTAATTTTTGTAACATTTGGAGGTTATATAGGAAAGCCAGAGTTAATAAAAAATAATCAAAAAACTTTAAAATCATCGTTAACTTTGCACAGAGAAGTCAACGGAGATTTCCACGTCTAAATTCCAAAATGCCGAGCCGACTTGTAACTTGTAGTTGTACAGACTGTAACGTTATTACTATACAATACACTACGTTAGTGCGCTGACCGTGTTTTGTTACACATTGCAAAGATATGAGTAACGTTAAGCCCTAGCAACTTTAAAAGTTTAAATACAGATGATTCGTAAAATTTGTAATAAGGTGATGGCAAGTGGATGAAATATGACACAAAAAACTTACGAACAAACGTCCACGGAAAATATCATTCACTATCATATTTCCATTTAACGGGTCCAAAGGCAAGGTTATTTCAGCTAGGCCTATGTGGTAAGGCCGTGTTGCGCATTCAGATTCCTCTGACTTCACCAAGGTACTAAAGTTGAAGGTCGTTTGGAAGGTAGGGTATCGGAGAATGCTGAGGCTCAATCTCCGTGAAGCCCGTATTCACCATTGACTGTAACGATAGCGATTTTAAAGTCACTTTTATTACCTCCGCCTTACAAAGTTGGACGGGGGTTATGTTTTTGCCTCTGTAAATTGTTTATCTCATCACCCACATGTATGTGGGGATGAGATATTGTACTCTGCTGTACAAGGATGTTTCAGCTGACGTCACGAGGTCACTGTTTACATCGCCATTTTGTCGAGTACAAACACTGTCGTCTGCCGCACACTTTTTTAGACTTACATACGTTTGCATGTTGTTATATAAGATAATTGTGTAAGATAATTATGCCGGAATCATCCGGAATCTTGCTGTGCCGTTGGTTGCACTAATAAATGTGTACGGGGGAATAAAAAGACATTTTCTCGATTTCCATCTGATCTTGATCGACGTTGGAAGTAGGTTTCTGCTGTAGGCTACTTCAACTTGGTTCACACTAGGAATTGCAGCGAACACTTTATACTAGATATGTAGGCTTTGTCTGAGTGTAAAACGAACAATCAGCTAAACGTTAAATTACTCTTCGTATACCCAGTGAAAATATAAAACTGAAAGAAAATATGAAGTAACTAAAATCAAAAGCGAACAAAAAATTGCAAGTAGTAAAATTTGCTGAACTAGTACTGGTAGGTTAGCATGTAGTATGTTTGTTGTACGTGTGATGTGACTGAGCTGATGTGAAGACACGTGAAACACAACAACACCAGCCACCTGCAAAATGGAGTCCAGTTGAGTTAGAGTCACGTGATGAAGTCCCTCTATAGGCAAATAACTGCCTATACCTCCTACAATACATGGCCACCCCCTTGATATTAGGGGGGTCTCATATGATGACCTCATATTAGGGGTTAAGGGTCATAAGTTTTTGGAACAAGAAAATATTTCGTGATTTTGGGTGTCCGTGTGTTTGTGTGCAATTGTATCTGGTGGAAACTGTGGACTAAAGTCTGGATACACACCTTCTAACCGTGGACACTTCGACAACTGTGGACGTAAACGGTTTATTTTTATTCAAATTCCTAATGTTTATATTTGTATCTTTGCCCCCACAAGTTTCCGTACCATTTTGATCCTAAGTCCACGTTTACCGGTTTGATTCAGATTTGCTCTACACAAAAATGTATGGTCTTGGCTATCCTACACACATTTTAGGTTAGGGTAACACTGGTATTTTACTAGCTACAGAGGCAGGGGCGTAGCTAAAAAATTGTATTGCGGGGTCCAGGGTTTGAAGCCCCGGAAGCTCTGCGATTTTAGGCATTTTATGACTGATATTTCATCTAAAATCAACACAGATTTACACAGTAATATCACCCCCAAAACAGCATGGAACTTAACTATCTAGGCCCCTATGCGTTTCCATTTTTCATGGGTACTTTTTGTTTTAAAACTAAAACAACAGCGTTCATTTA
>JAIGNY010001459.1:2660000-2750000 GCA_020152595.1 Chiridota heheva | reverse complement strand
GAAGCAAATTTTGGTAAAACATATTGCAAACATCGGTATAACCATTTGGAAATGACCCCAAATTCAAGTGAAATGTCCCTAAAATAACAAATTATTTTCCCAAAATTGAAGAAAATGTCCCGAAACTAAATCTAACAGACTAATAGCTTGAACAATTTTCCCAAAATAAATAAAATAAAATAAAAATCCGGAAAATCAAAGAAGATAGCTTTAGTAATTTGTCTCTATAACTAAAATGAAAAATTCACTAGAGGGAGATTCATTACCAAATTATTTGGGCGAATAACCTTAAAAAATCATTTATTACAGTTTATCTGTTTATTTCCTGATTAGGCCTCTTTCTTTTTCCGAAAAATGACAAAAAGTACGTGACCTTTTTGAAAATAAAGTGCACCTTTTTTAAATGAAAAGTGCACCTTTTGAAAATGAAAAGTTCACCTTTTGAAAATGAAAAGAAGTGTCGCTTGTATGTTACTTCAAGTTGGTGTTTTGGGCTCACTTATTCTACATGCATATGACTTGCAAAAATGCCCCCTGAAAGGTCGTGCCCTCACTTTTTAAAGCTTCCTAAACCCCTCATACTTACATATCACTTATGGAATTTTGCTAGGTACAGTTTACTCCCCCTCCCCCTTCCCCCTCCGACCACCACTGAATGCACCACAGAGATATAGGCGATTTTTTCTTGTTAATTTGAGGATTGTCTGCAAATCTTGTTTTTATATATCTCAAAATACTATATAATAACACACCTGGACATACTCTCTGACTCTAAACAGCTAAATGGCACTTTCCTGCTCGGAATATATCAAACCACCGTACACCGGTAATCCATTGATGACATTAAGCAGTTAATTCTCTGTCAAAATGCAGCAATTTCGAAAGGGTAATAGTGGCCTTAAATGGGGAAGGGGACCTGTGCTCTGAGTCTTATGATATTTTACACCTGGTAAGAATGTATTGGGCTGATTTAACGGAACGTTAAAACATTAGAGAAGGGGGTGAGGGGGGGAGGGGGAGGGTGGTAATGAAAGTGATAACACATGCTCAACTAGATAATTAGGGTCTGAAACCCCCATCACCCGGTCCGCCGCCCATGGTATGTCACATGAAGGTTTCTGATAAAAATATTTAAAAAATGAAGTGGATGTTGAAACTTTATTTAGTTATTTGAGCACATTTGTGTCGGAATTTTTCTTCAATTTTCCGAATTTTGTTCATTTTTTGGGAACTTTTTGAAACTGTTGCCAACTTTTACCAAACTTTTCCCCAAACTTAGGAACTTTTCCTCCCCCTCCCCACTCCACTCCCTTAATCTTTTAAACATGGGTCTATATTAGATTTGTTGTAAAAAATATCAATCTGGCCTCCACTGAATGTCAAATATCTTCATGCGTCAGTATGGCGCTGTATCTTACTTTATGCCAATCTTTGGCCGATCGTGAAGTCCAATGACGTGGTGGCAGGGGGAGGGGCAAGGACAATAGCCCTTTCCAGTAGTAAGGGGCGACTATACAGGTAGTGACCAATCAGAAGCCAGCATTGGCATCACGTGAAAGCTCATTTGCATATACTTAATGCTGACTTCTGATTGGTCACTACCTGTATAGTGACCCCTGAGTTTTTCCCTCTTGGCCATCGGATTGCGTCACAAGATATTCTCGATTGTTCCGCAGAGTCCTTTTCACTCACAATCCTTCCTACAACTATAATATAAATAAAGAAAAATTCACGTTGGATAAATGAAAGGAACCCTTCTTTAGCTACCTATAGATGGGTGTGTGGCAACTTTGCTTAAAAGAGATAGAGAAATTCATAAAATAGTTTCTAAATGTTAGACCTAAAGACTGAAAGTTAGCACCATAGTTCCCGGGTTATGCCCGCTTATAGTTCTCGAGTTATGCCCGATTAAAATTTCACACTTTTCCATGATATGGAGAAACTGTTATACATGAAAATGGCCAACGCAAAATATCAACATAATTCTTTGAATTTAGTTCCTGAAGTTGAATAAGCTAGATATTGACGGGTTGTTGAAAACGTAAGAGCCATCTGCTTTCTTAACGTGACAAAAAATCAACAAACAATAGATTGAAATAAATAAATAGTCTGACATTTTTCTCAAATTTTGATCAGAATTGGCTGCACCACTTAATCAATCGCGATAGAAAACAAAGATTTAAAAAAAGAAAATACTAAGCAAATATACAACATGTACAAATTGCTGCCTGAGCTTTAAAACACTACAAATAGTCGATGTTTAACCCATTTTTGTTGAAATTCTTGGCTATTTTCATAATTTTTGATCAATTTAAAATGTTTTTATATAACAATGCAACTATACACATCCATATTTAATTTCTAAAGGCCATCTATCGTGATTAAAATGTGGCGGCGTACATCTTATTCCAAAACAATTATGATTGGTTTATCAATTTAGGTGCACATTTAACCATCGTGTTTCGACCAATCAAAACACAAAATTGAAATATATTTACCCCCGCGTTATAGAGACGATAACTGGCCGTTACACATGCAGTAGATAATAATATTATGGGCAATATTTTGCTTCCGCAAAACAGAAAATAATACATGACCAAATTGATATTGCATCACAGTAAAAATGAAAGTACCCAATCTGTACAACGTCATAATCAGTCCAGTCTACGCTCCCGATCGGGAGATCTCCCGTTTAAGAGATCGAGACATGCGCAGTGACCATAATTTAAATTTTTCAGCCGTTAATATCTTTTTACTTGTCAAATTCTGTAATTCTAAGGTTGTATACTTTGAAAATGATATAGGAATTACTATTTCTGAATAATTTGAGCTTTGACTGGTTGGTGCCACGAAATAAAATGTTAAAAGATCTGCTCTTTAAAAAAAATGAAAATGATTTTGAAAGATTATGTTAAAATTTCCTGGTAAGAGTAAAATTTGCGCTGGTGATAATAATTTAATTGTTCTGTTACACCAATAAAATTTGAATATTTCGCATGAATTTTTTACTTAACTATTTTACCGTTATGTATTACTTTACAGAGATTTGAATTAGGAAAGATGCATTGTGGGTTATAATGACAAGAAATCTCCCGATTGGGAGATCTCCCGATTGGGAGATCTCCCGATTGAGAAATCTCCCGATTGGGAGATCTCCCGATTGGGTTGGGAGATCTCCCGATTGGGTTGGGAGATCTCCCGATTGGGCTGGGAGATCTCCCGATTGGGTTGGGAGATCTCCCGATTGGGTTCGAAGATCTCCCGATTGGGTTCGGAGATCTCTCGATTGGGAAATTTCCCGATCGGGAGCGTGAACTGGACTGATAATCCTATAATTGTAATCTTGTTATCATTATTGGTGGACATTGGGGCATTCTGAGTGAAACTTTTATCTCAGTAGAACAAGCATTCCTAATTTATTGAGGAGTTGTTGTTCCATTTCGTTGATAAAGTAAACCAAGTTTTACTTGTACTTCTTCTAAACAAGTATTTATGGCTTTAGATAAGATATTTAGGGCAAAAATATTGTTTTCAATTGAAATTATCTACACAATTTTTAAATAATTTACATTAAATTTTAAGAAATTTAGCTTCTGTACATTGAAAATGTGGGCATGTGCGTAAAATGCACAATTCATGTATTTATAAATTATATGATCAATGCAAGAGTAATAGTTCAGGAAAATATTAAAATAATTCATTGATTTTACTCGACGACCAGACAATAAGATTTATAAAGTTTTTTGTTTATGGTAAGTTTCCTGTTTTGTGCCTTAAAATTTGGATAATTGAGAAATTTGTTGCATCAGTTTAAACTTATCTTTTCTCATCTTTTTGCAGTTTGTTTGATCTTTTCTGATCTTTTTGCAGTATGTTGAATCTTTTCTGATCTTTTTGCAGTTTATTTGATCTTTTCTGATCTTTTTGCAGTTTGTTTGATATTTTTGCAGTTTATTTGATCTTTTTGCAGTTTATTTGATCTTTTTGCAGTTTGTTTGATTTTTTCTGATCTTTTCGCAGTTTGTTTGATCTTTTTGTAATTTGATCTTTCTCATCTTTTCGTAGTTTGTTTGATCTTTTCTCATCTTTTCGCAATTTGTTTGATCTTTTCTAATCTTTTTGCAGTTTGTTTGATCTTTTCTGATCTTTTAGCACTTTGTTTGATCTTTTCTGATCTTTTTGCAGTTTGTTTGACCTTTTCTGATCTTTTTGCAGTTTGTTTGATCTTTTCTTAGTTTCGTTTCGTAGTTTGTTTGATCTTTTCTGATCTTTTTGCAGTTTATTTGATCTTTTCTGATCGTTTTGCAGTTTGTTTGATCTTTTCTGATTTTTTGCAGTTTGTTTGACTTTTTGATCTTTTTGCAGTTTGTTTGATCTTTTCGATCAGTTTGTTTGATCTTTTCGCAGTTTCTTTTCGTAGTTTGTTTGATCTTTTCTGATCTTTTTGCAGTTTATTTGATCTTTTCTTATCGTTTTGCAGTGTTTGATCTTTTCTGATTTTTTTGCAGTTTGTTTGATCTTTTCTGATCTTGATCTTTTCGTAGTTTGTTGTATCTTTTCTTATCTTTTCGTAGTTTGTTTGATCTTTTCGCAGTGCAAAGCAATGAAGCCTCACTAGACATCGTTGCCATGTCAGCTTGGCAGGAAAGATTTTAAACAGTGGAAAATAGTATTAACATGATCATCATGATGCTAAAAATAACCTGAATAACCTATTTGTTAATTTTTATAGTCAAATCAAAAAAATATTCTTTTGAGCACCTGATTTTTGAACTGGAATTTGAATAAATGACGACAAGACAGAAAATATAAGATGATGCACGTTTAATTACTTGTCGTTTCTCTTCTTTTACGTTCATTTGCAAGTTGTACCACAAACTGCAGGATACCATGAGATATTTTTTCATTACACAGAATTTTAACCATTCTTTTAGTGGTGCAGGGTCAAGCTTCTCGGACAAAAAAACCAAAAAAAACCCATTATATATAGAACGTCAATGAAGACAGGGCATCTTAAAATTTGTTGATAATGCCACTCAAGTGAGTCCAATTGGTATCAGAATGTGAAAAAGAAACGGTGGTTTAATTTTTTTTTGCATAGCTGGAGGTGTGGAAAATTGGAAGCTGCTGCTTTGGTAGGGGTATCTCAGGTTTCTTCAAATAGAGGACATTTTTAAAGAAATCTTATACATTTAAGCAGATTACAGAAATAACAATTGTTTTCTTTTCCTTGTGCCGCAGCCTAACCGGGACCATTCATCTCCTGCATTTTAACTTGTTGCTACCCCTTATTAACCCCATCTATACCATTTTCTCTTCCACTTCTAATATCCCACCTCCCAGCCTGCGACGCCAGGCAGGAACAGAGTCATTTGCCTTCCTGACCACCCAGCCTGCGGCGCCAGGCAGTAACCGAGTCATTTGCCTTCCTGGCCTCCCAGCTTGCAGCGCCAGGCAGGAACCAAGTCATTTGCCTTCCAGCAGAAACCGAGTCATTTGCCTTTCTGACCTCCCAGCCTGCAGCGCCAGGCAGGAACCGAGTCATTTGCCTTTCTGACCTCCCAGCCTGCGGCGCCAGGCAGGAACCGAGTCATTTGCTTTTCTGACCTCTCAGCCTGCGGCGCCAGGCATGAACCGAGTCATTTGCCTTCCTGACCTCTCAGCTAAGGCGCAGGCAGGAACCGTGTAATTTATTTACCTTCCTGATAAGATCTTTACTCCCCCCACTCACTTTACCCCAAAACATGTTTGTACAGGCGACATATTTTGTCCGATTGATAGCCCTCCCCATCCCATGAGACAAAGTTGCCTCTCTCCCTCTGCCGCGAGTCAATTTCCTGCTGCTGCACCTGCTCTGAATACATTTTTTTTTTTGGGGAGGGGGTGGGGGAGCAGGGAATTTACCAGTACTTAAGTTCCCTACTCAGCTAGTGTAAACAATTAGAGGATATCAATAATTAAAGTTTGTTCGAGGAATGTCAAACCAAAGAGCTTGTGTGGAGCTCTTTGGTCTAACAAAGGAATCAAATGCGTGACTTCAACTAAAGGTTGGCTCCGTACTTTGCAGAAACAGTTTCAGTGCACTTATGTTAGTATACAAACATACGACGACGACGAGTGAACACACAATTACAATGATGGGGTCGTCGCCTGCGTATCGCTTATGATAGTAACAATGCTACCACGAAACGCTTAATACGACCCGGACGAGAACACAGGTATGACGTACGGACAGACATAACATCAACAACCAAGTCAATGTCCACGGCCTTTGATAACCAGTTGTGATGCTCTGGCGTGTCTACCCAACTCAGACTTAAACCCAGGGCCTCGTAGTCTGTAGACATGTATGATAACCGCTACACCACACTTGGTATACAAACACACACGAACGCAAATAACTCATCTGTTATGATTTTGTCATAGTAAATTGACTTAACTTGGACATGCATCCCGAAAAGAAGGAAAAAGAATCAGGGTCGTAATTCCCGGTGAAGAGAGAGAGAGAGAGAAAGGGGGGGGGGGGGGGGGAAGGCGGGGTATTTCATTATTTGAAGGAATGAACTCAATATAAGCAGCTTAGACAGAAGAATTTGGAATGTCTATTTTCTTTGTATACAAATTAGTGTTGTGCATGCAAAGAGCTTCCACACATCTTTGGTGCATGTTTCTGGCAAGCGACCATATGATTTGCCGGGTTAGTGTTGCTGACTACGTTGGCCGATCATCATTATTGCAGGAAAGGAGTAATTTTTGCGCCATGTAGTTTGTTGGATCTTTTCTCAGTTTATTTGATCTTCTCTAATCTTTTTACAGTTTACTTCAACTTTTCTGATCTTTTCGCATGCAGTTTATTTGATCTTTTTGCAGTTTATTTGATCTTTTTGCAGTTTGTTTGATCTTTTTGCAGTTTGTTTGATCTTTTTGCAGTTTGTTTGATCTTTTTGCAGTTTGTTTGATCTGTTTGCAGTTTATTTGATCTTTTTGCAGTTTGTTTGATCTTTTTGCAGTTTGTTTGATCTTTTTGCAGTTTGTTTGATCTTTTTGCAGTTTGTTTGATCTTTTTGCAGTTTGGTTGATCTTTTTGCAGTTTGTTTGATCTTTTTGCAGTTTGGTTGATCTTTTTTGCAGTTTGGTTGATCTTTTTTCAGTTTGGTTGATCTTTTTTCAGTTTGGTTGATCTTTTTTCAGTTTGGTTGATCTTTTTGCAGTTTGTTTGATCTTTTTGCAGTTTGTTTGATCTTTTTGCAGTTGTTTGATCTTTTCGCAGTTGTATGATCTTTTTGCAGTTTGTTTGATCTTTTTACAGTTGTTTGATCTTTTTGCAGTTTGTTTGATCTTTTTGCAGTTTGTTTGATCTTTTTGCAGTTTGTTTGATCTTTTCGCAGTTTGTATGATCTTTTTGCAGTTGGTATGATCTTTTTGCAGTTGTTTGATCTTTTCGCAGTTGTTTGATCTTCTACCAAAATCACGCCAAAAAACACTAGCCTACTGGGGCTTTCCTCCCTCGGCGCCAACCCTGGATTTGACACAATATTAAGCAATTTTCTGCTCTGAAAATTGCGAGAAATGCAGGAATTTCTGGGGTTTCGCCAAGCGCGCCGACGTGCAGCTTCGCCCAAAAGATGTGACACATTTTAAAGCCCTTTTCTGCTAAATAAACCATGACAAATGTCTGTGAAACCCTGGGTTTCCACCAGGGCTTCGCCCCTATAGCATGCCAAAAGTTAGGTAGGAGTCAGGTAGCTCAGTTGGTAGAGCACACGACTGAGATGCTGGAGGTACCCAGTTCAAGCCTTGGACAAAACCAGTTTTTCCACAGCTATGCAGACAGATACGCCGATCATCAAAGCGGAAGTACGTCGTTTGCAGCTCTTGCTCCTCATTCAGCTGTTGAGAAAAGTGGCAATGGTTGAATGGTGCTCACCGTCCTTTGGAGGGGACGTTAAGCTGTCGGTCCCGATGGTAGGACAGTCACACCCTACCTGGTTCTCTGAACACTTCTCGAAAAAATAGGGTGAAAACCCGGTGTTCATCCACTTCCGTCCCGGTCGCACGAGACTGGCATCTGCTATAGCTTGGCATCTATGCTCCATATAGGAGTCTTGCCGAGTCCCCGTGAGGGAGGATCATGTACAAACAAACAACTTGACACAATTTTAAGCCACCCAATAATGAGCATCACAAATTTATTTTCTTCGGGAAATCTTCTGCAATTTCAGGGAAATCTTCAATTTCTGGGATATCTCCAATGTTCGAAATTTTCCTTCTTTTTTCGTGAAAGTTTCCTTCCTTTTTTGCAAAATTTGCTTCCATTTTCATGTAATTTGGTCCCATGAAAATTCCTTCAATATTTGGGAAGTTTTCTTCATACTTTGGAAAATTTCCTCAATTCTTGGGAAGTTTTGTTCAATATTCAAGTTTCTTTTATTTTCTTAAATATTTGGGCAGTTTTCTTCATTTTTCAAGAAATTTCCTTCGTTTTCTGGAAAATTCCTTCATTTTCGCTAAATTGCTTCCATTTGAGAGAATTTCCTTCATTTTCGAGATAATTGGGAAGTTTTCCTCAATTAGGAAAATTTTCTTCAATTTTTAGTTAATTTCGTTCATTTTTGGAAAATTTCCTTTATCTTCAGGAAATTTCCTTCAATATTTGGTAAATTTTCTTCATTTTGTTGAAATTTTCAGGATATTTTCTTCAATATTTGGGCAGCTTTCTTCACTAGTTGGAGAGTTTTTCTTAAATTTTGGGAAAATTTCCTTCATTTTCAGGAAATTTCCTTCATTTTCCGAAACGTTTCTTCAATTTTTGGGAATTTTACCAAAGCGGCGTTTCCGGGTAGACAAGCGCGCCTGCACCATATAACAAGCATTCCTTGTCTTTATGGGGAACATTAATATCATTCAGATATTTACGCACATGACTACAGATATTAGATTATGATAGCTACAAATTACTTTTTATGCCATGAAAATTCTAAGGACCCCATTATATCCCCTTAGTTTTTGGTGGAGCTCTCCTTTAAATAACCACATAAAATATTACATGTTAAGGTAAAAAAGACACAACGCAGTCTGTGATTTAAAGGTACGTTGCACTGCTTTTAATGTACTTCTTTCCCGAGATGACGCTTCTGTGACGACATATGCTGTGCAGAAGACCAACTCAGGCACACCAAGGTCAAACCACTGAGGAATCAGTATATATACAAAGCCTGAAATGATGAGAATTATCAATGTATATCCCTATCTTTCTCAACCTTGGGATACACAAACTACATGCAAAAATCTTAATCAAATTTCACATAAATTAAGAAATTCAATACAAAGAAAAACTTGATAGCATCACTAATTCTTTATCAATCATTGTCATAGTAACAACAACAGATTATCTTTAATAAAAAAAAAAGTTGGTTCAAACAAATTTTTTCAAAATGCTTATGCACTTTGCATACTTCTGATGCATTCTTTCCAGCCAAATCTGCAATTAGAACCAACAATAGAGAATATATGAAGAAGAAAAAAATCACTTTTCTATACAACCTACTCGACAATGACTATACAAAATGTAAATCTATTGGAATCCTTGCTTAGATCAAGAAAAAGGCTGGTCTATACTATAAGAATTTTACAAATTCCCAATGTGGTCATTTACATTAACAACACAACTTAGAAGAAATGATATTACTAGAGGCAAATTTATCTTTTTCCCCAACACATTTCTTCTATTATCCTAAAGCTATCTCACACACAAGGTCTCAACTCAAGTTAAAGATAGAAAAAAGAAAACAGAAAAAAACAAAACAGAACTTTATAATAATCTTATACCCTGAAGCATTTTCAAGCTTCTTCCATAGTGGCTTGAGCCACATAAAGTTAAACCCTTCAAGAAAGGTGTCAAATTACCATTTTACTATGACCATAATCTCATTTAATAAAATATCTCCTACTAGCTGACTTCTTACTACATTAAATTTTATCCCACATCAGTAAGATTGTTTACAAGATTACAACAAACAATTTTTTTAACATCAACAATTAATCAGCAATAATTGATAATCTCTGCAAAAATGACCAAAAAGAAATTGAAGTGCTGGAAAACATGCAAATAATTATCAAACTCTCAAACTACTTAAAAATAAAAAGCCTTAACAAAGTAATTTCATTTCAATTTGCACTGGATCTCACTTAATCATACAATCATGCAATACACAGAAATATAAAGAAAACTGAATAAAGTAAAAAAAAAACTATTTTCACACAGAACTTATGTCTTCCAGGCCACCCCCAAAATGACAGCAACAAACTACAAAAAATACGCATCATGTACATTTTTTGAGTTCACACAGATATTGATCACGCAACAAAAATTACATCTTATACAATTTTGTTAAGATTCCTGAACAAACGAATACTGACTGAATCATAAAAAACAAGCGATGTGCGATGCTCCTGAACTTATTTCCTCACATATTTGCACATAAACGTTTTCATTTATCATAACAAACAGCAAATATTTGAAACAAAAACTTTCTCAAATAATAAATAAAGGCTTAAGTATTACAGAAACTACATGCTACGGAATTTATGTTTTCATTACCTCTAAATATTAATGCTCTCATTGAATATATATATTTATATACACATTAAACATCCACAAGACTCAACGCTCTCTCACATTGGAATCCCAACCATGTACAACTTGGCTAAAATGTTTAAAATGTAACACAATGTGCCACATAGCCTATTACAGAGAGTATCTACGTATGGTCAGTCAATATGAAAACTTATCTCAGTGGTTCAACTTAGAGGCAGTTCAATTACAGTATGCATTCATCACTGACAATATTGTACAGCTTTAACTGTAACACACTACAAAAAAGCAGAGCACGTCTTACAATTTTTTCTCTCCCAAGAACCAAATAAATACAAAAAAAGTGGGAAAGTTGATTAACCATTCAATAGTGACGAAGCACCGCATAAACAATTATGTTGAACTGATTTCAACAGAACCACAAGTGCACTAAAACTAATCCAATGACCAGACCTTAATCCTTTGCAAGACAAGCTAAAACTCAACGCTACAAATATATAAAAAGTAAACAAATATTGTTGGTCATCTGAATTCTCTTCCGTGAAACGTAAAGAGAGAGAATATTAATATATATATATATATATATATATATATATATATATATATATATATATATATATATATATATATATATATATATATATATATATATATATATATATATATATATATATATATATATATATATATATATATATATATATATATATATATATTGACAGCATATAGACAGCAATATGATATAATCAAATTTACTTGTACGAGATAACAATTTGCTATCCTGATCTTTTCGCAACTATAAACCCAAATGACTTTTTACAACTTTTCCGCAGAGTGGAGGAGCATGACCAATCTTTTCCGCAGAGTGGAGGAGCATGACCAATCTTTTCCGCAGAGTGGAGAAGCATGACCAATCTTTTCCGCAGAGTGGAGGAGCATGACCAATCTTTTCCGCAGAGTGGAGGAGCATGACCAATCTTTTCCGCAGAGTGGAGGAGCATGACCAATCTTAAAGCTTGAAACAAGAATGTTACAGCATAACCCCGACATATTCAAGTAATATCAATTTACAAAACAAAAAAATGAGGAAATCATTTCCTCCACAAAATGCAAAATACAGCAACAAATCTGGGCCATTCACAATGTGCCCACTTCAAAGAATTTCAGATAAAAAACAAATATTCACAACTCACTGAATCCCGGTAGAAAACTTTCAAAGGAGCGGTGCAGGTGGCAGCTTAAATAACAAGGAAAGAATTTCTTATACAGGGTGCTGTGTCTTATTAGACGTTCATAATCTACATCACACTTCATTACAAGGAAAAATGGCAGGTGATTATTTTACACTCCCTCAACAATTCCAAATATTGACAAACTGTGTATGCAAAGCAAAAAGTATTCACAAACTCTTTGATCACCAAGGATAGAAGTTTCATGCCCAGAAATGATCAACACTCGGAAATAAGTCAGTCAAGAAATGTACAAACAAGAGGTATCTCTACACAGCAGTGAAAGTGAAAAATAGGACCATACAAACAACACTGAAAACACACATGTAAAACTGACATCTATTTCATTTTAAAAGTGAAATTAAAAACTCAACGCTGTCATCATCACAAGTAAATTCTAACTCACTGAAACGTGTCCCACTCATACAAGAGGTACACCACTCTTAGCCCAATGAATGAAACTCCATATAAACCAATTGAAATCAAAGTCTTCACACCAAAGACTTAATCTGATATTGCTTAATGATTCAAGCTCAAATTTTTCCCAACAAGATAAAATTGAAAATATCAAATCTATCCAACATTATGATTACTACTGAGGTTTACAGTATGTATCTTAATACCTATCGTTGCAAGCTTACTTTTCATCACACTTCATCATGTTAGAATACCTGAAATTGAGTAATATACACATATCAATTACTGTCATTCGACTCTTGAAATGTCCGCTAGCACACCAACATATTTTACAAAACACCTCACAACTTTTAAAGTTGATTATTTACTCTGTCAGATATTACTTCTGTGCCTTTTATTACTTCCTTACAAACAAAAAGAACGGTAAACTGCAGCTCTCACTCCAATCACAAACAATAATAGACCACAAACAAACTGAGAAACTTCAACTTTGTAGACCAGCCTTCCGACTACACTGCGCATCAATGATATTGAAAATGGCATTCATCGATAACATGTCCTTATTTGGATCCATCTTTGCTCTTGTCTTTTCCACTGGAAGAACCCTTCGGCTTTTCTCCATGGCAAGTAGCAAAAAAGTTTTTTGCAGATGCAAGGAGTTCTTTCCGCTCCCTGGCTTTGTTGGTCTTGTCTTCTTCAGCTGTGACCTTCTTCTGAGGTTGGTGCAAAACAATCTTGGGTTTATCGAGAGCCTTGAACTTCTTCAGCTCCTGCTGTGGCTGATGAGAAGGAGGAAGTTGATAAGTGATATGAGATGGAAACTTTTGGAAAGGATAGACAGTGGTGGCAATGTCACAAATGAACCACAAAGAAGGAGAAGCCCTGTTGCCAATGTCAATGAAAGATAACAATATTAGAAAGCATCCTTGTGGCATGATGCAATTATTTTTTAAACATACTCATACCAAACTATGCTCTATTCATCTTAAGCTAGTGCTGTTGATTTGCAATTAATTTACTAAACGTTTATTCGCTAAACTTTGCAAACTTTTAACGATTAATTGCAACAAAGTTTCACCCAAAAAATCGATAATTTTTATTTTTTTGTGGAATTGGTCCAGTTCCCGCACAAACTACCAAGAATTTTCGGACCACAAAATAGGCCAAAAATCTCACGAACTCCAAATATCATATCTTAAAATTACCCGTTAGGCTGATAAAACTACCTGAAAATAAAGATCCTTGGTTTAGATGACATTTAAAAGGTGTAGAGATAAGATATCCACAAAAAATGTTACCGATTTTTGGCAGTCTGAACCTGGTCTTTCACAAAATGATTTATGTACACACCGTACCTCAGTACAGCATTCGTTAAGTCCTGTAAAATTCAGTTTTAAGTTCTTAAAGTTAAAATGCACCAACAATCTTTATAGTTGAATTTTGTTATGGCCATGAATATGGAGTAGCAGTAAAAGATATAGACGATAGATAATGAAGGAAATGAAAGAATTTGCTTTATTTTTAATGCCCTTTTCATGCATTTTAGGCATAGAGATATTTTTTTTCCAGTATATAGCTCAAACCTTTTAGGTGACTTTTTGAGTATTTTACGATATTTTTCAGTGTTGCTAACTGTCGCCTGTACACTAGGCCACTCTAATTTTACTTTCGCGATTAATCGCTTCAAAGTTTTACTAAACGTTTTTGAAGAGTTGTTCCGATTAGCGATTAATCATGAATCATCAACAGCACTATCTTAAGCCATTCTTGAAAGTGGAAAAAATTCAGGCCTGTTATTTTCCAATATATAATATAAGTCACCCATAACCGCCTCCCCAACCCACCTCTCTTACCCTCTCCAACCCCCACACATTCCCAGAACTACACCCTGGATTCTAATCCAGCTTACATTTAAAGAAAATATGTGTTAAGCAACATGAAAAATGTGTAAGTGTAAAGCAAAACAATATTGCTTCAGGTTTGACAAAACTAGACATAACAAAGACGATATAAATCCCCTCATCGCTGATAACACACCTTCCAGCCTGTCCCACACACCTTCCAGCCTGTCCCACATGCCATCCCAAGCCATCCCAAAGACGATCTAAATCCCCTCACCGCTGATAACACACCTTCCAGCCTGTCCCACACACCTTCCAGCCTGTCCCACATGCCATCCCAACCCGTCCCAAAAACGATATAAATCCCTTCATTGCTGATAACACACCTTCCAGCCTGTCCCACATGCCATCCCAACCCGTCCCACATGCCATCCCAACCAGGGTTCTAGCTAGGTGGGCAGCTGGGCAGGCCTGCCCAGGACTCGCAATTCCCGCCCACCACTCAGCTCGAAGATTTACTCTTCCGCCCAGCACTCAAAAGTTCCATTCGGTTACATAATTAAGTGTTTAAACAGATCTCCTTTTAATCTCGCTCTATTTAGGTCATCCGCTGATAAACACACATAACATAACATACAATACGCACATTAAATTCCGATCAAAACAACTGAAATATAGGAGTTTAACTCAATACTGTATTATCATAAAATCACCCATACACCAAGCTCTTTGCATAAACGTACGTACATGCACACAGTTCAGGTTCATGTTTTAATCCTTGTAAATCACTGCTGGCAGCTTGCCAAGTCCATCACTTATCAAACAAACAAACTTTAACAAAGTAAAAATTACACCCCCAAAGGCCAAAGGCGTGCTCATAGACCAGTCCAAATATAAGTAACCAATCACATTTGTTATAAACCCCATATGCACTTAACATTATAACGGACTGATCAATATTCTTTTGATTTGTGGGGGATTTTAAATTGATAAAAGTTGTCGCATAGTTCATAGAACATGTGCCGCCGCTTCACTTTCGTCGAACGATACTGGGACAAAAATAAAAGCAGTAAAAAGTTTGGGCAAGATGAATAACAATGGAAATTGAGAAAAGAGTTTCCGTCATATGTTTGTACTTTTTTTTTTGGAGGGGGAAGGGGGCGGGGAAGGGCACTTTGACAGTTGAATATCCATTGTATTTTGAATATCCATTGTACATACAAAATATTTTGTAAATCCTTCTACCATTCCGACTAAAAAAATCGACAATTTGTCAATAGAAGTGGACTAAATTTGAACAGTTTTCCATGGGAGGAAAGGGAGGGGGAGGGGGGGGGATCTAGGAGGTCACATTGGATTATCACTGGAACCCAGCACTCAAACTTGTCTAGCTAGAACCCTGATCCCAACCCGTCCCAAATTGGGTTGTGCGGTAAACCAATATTTTGGTACTTGGTCATACTGACATGGCTGGTATTGAATATTTTTGTAATATCAAAAAAACAAAATACAGTTATATAACAAGTTTTAGCAATGTAACTCACACAACTTACAACTACTGTGTATGCTTCTAATCCTATAATCATAAACCACATTACCTTCAGTAGATTTTGTTTGCATGCATTTTCTATACAAAATCACATTTTTTTTTTACAATCATATTTTGCCTTAGAAACTCCTGTTTGGCCAAAGGTACAACTAATCAACATGCATGAGCTATTTTAGCTGTCAGTGATAACAAGGCCAATAGTATGGCAGTGCTGATCTTCTTTGAATGTTATCAATGTTCATATTTATATTCAACCTAAATGTTTTAAAAGACACGAGTGTTGAGTTACTGTATGGAGCTTTAACTGTACAAAACCTGGTTTACTGTAAATAAAAATGATTGTCACAATGGCTTTTACTCCTGAAATTGTTATTGCTACAGGCAACAAATCAGTGTCCCTTTAATTTGAGTGATTGACTACATCCAGAACATAATTTTCTGGGTTGGCTCCGTGTCGAGCCGTTGGAATATAGAGGCTGAGTTAGCTTAGCTTTTAATGTGTAATTTTTGAGTAGCAGTTCCACTATATACCTTAGACCTGAAATCCATTCAACCACATGCATGACCCACATGCCATCACCACTGAAATCCATATGACACCCACCACATGCCACCCTGTCCCACATGTCAACCCACCCTCCTGTCCCACATGCCATTCCACCCTGTCCCACATGCCAACCCACCATCCTGTCCAATATGCCAACTCACCCAGTCCCACATGCCAACCCACCCTCCTGTCCCACATGCCAACCCACCCTGTCCAACATGCCAACCTACCCTCCTGTCAGACATGCCAACCCACCCTCCTGTTCAATATGCCAACTCACCCTGTCCCACATGTCAACCCACCCTCCTGTTCCACACATCGAGCCACCCTTCTATCCCACATGTCAACCCACCCTCCTGTCCCACATGCCAACCCACCCTGTCCCACATGCCATCCCACCATCCTGTCCAATATGCCAACCCACCATCCTGTCCCACATGTCAACCCATCCTCCTGTCCCACAAGTCAACCCACCCTCCTGTCCCACATGCCAACCTACCCTCCTGTCCAATATGCCAAATCACTATGTCCAACATGTCATCCCACTTTGTCTCACATTTTCTGGCTCACATGCCATCCCACTCTGCCCTAAATACAATCCCCATGTCTCACACGAAATCCCATCCATCCCAATTCCTACATCTACTTATCATCACGTCATCTTCTACCCAACATTCCACTTATTGTTTATTTTTATATCAATACCCAAGACACTTAATTTTCAAATTCTTTTTGAAATACAAACAGGAATACAAACAAACTCCTCCAAAAACCGTTTTTTTTTTTTTCATACCTAAGAAATTTAAATGTCAAATTCTTTTAAGGCGAGGAGTCTTTTGTTTAATTTTTCTTTTATGCCAAGACTAATATTTCAATTGCTATTCATGTTAAGAATGACATTATCATAACAAACAGACTCATTCAAAAATTTGAATCGGATGCCAATGCCAGTAGAATAGCTCTCACTATTCTTTAAATAGTCGCGCTAACTAAAAACAATTTGTACATGTCAAACACCATTAAAACACATTCACTTATTAAGGAAATAGAGAACAATTATGCAAACCTTAACATGAATATTTATGAAGTAAAACTTGAGCTCACCTTGGGTTGAAAAGATTTGCCTCCTGATTTGCCTCCAGATGCCTGGTTCTTCTTGGTACCTTCTTTAGGCGCATTAGTGGGTGGTGCCTTTGTAGCTTGTGGTGGAGGTTGCTCTGGCAGCTGACTCTGTGGTCCACCTCCTCTAACATTCTGGTGATGGGGCATACCTCTCGGTGGCATTACTGGAGGCTGTGGGGGCACTGGGCCCCTGAATCTCATTGGTGGAGCACCACCTCTACCTCCAATCCCTTGCATACCTAACATCGACCCCAACAATGGTTGGTTCAGTAACTGCTGAGGAGTCGGTATCATCGGGCGTGGGAAGTGACCTCCGGTCCCACCGCGTACTCGAAAGCTACTGTGTGGTGGCTGCACAGAGGGGGGCGCTCTGTTGTTGCTTGGAGCGGGTAGACTTCTGGGTCGTTGCTGAGCACCACCCTGAAATTTGGATGGCTGATTCTGCTTGCTAACAGGAGGAGTTGCTGAAGAAGATGTAGCTGTGATCACAGACTGCGAGGAGGACGAGGCTGTGACTAGCGGTGATGTGGACACGACTGCCGTCACAGATACTGAAGACATTTGGGATGAAGTCGTAACAACTGAATTTGAGAAAGATAAAGATGGCTTGTTCCCTTCCTCACTTTTTGAGGATTTCTTGAAACCATCCGATGACTCCGTATTCAGAGTTTGTGACACACTTGGACGGGAGAATGTATCCGAATGTGGCATACTGTATGATGATACACTTTTGGCGTGAGAGTCACCACTGGCAGATTGACTATATCTTCCGATAGTTGATGATGACGTACTAAACATGCTGTTCTGATTGGAGAATATTCGTCCACCCTGAGAGACAGACACACTAGAAGAAGCCGGAAATTCGGAATCAGACTTAGAAGAAACGTATCGTCCACTTGCGGACACTGAGGAAAATCCCTCATTGGCAATTGTATTAATGGTTGAGGATTGATGTGAATATCTTCCACTTGTTGGCTTAGAAGCATAACTGCTGTTTGACGATGTAGGGATAAATGCTGAACTTGAAGATGAAGTGCTGAATCCTTCACCGGGCGCTGCAAAACTGCTTGTATTTGAAGTAGAAGCAAAACTACTACATAGGGTGACTGGAGCAAATCCGCTCCCTATTTGGACGGACGGAAATCCACCTGTTGAGGTTTGGTAATTGCTGCTCAGAGTCGAAGCAGGGAACCTTTCTTTAGAGGAAGGATGGCCATATGCATTCGCTGACGTGAATACTCCACTTGTGAAAGCGTTGTTCGCAGCCGATGATGGAAGCCTGGAAAATCCACTTTCAAAAGATCCTGGAGGAGGAGGAAAGTCTGGGGGTTGGGAACGACTCGTCTCTTTATCTCCCATATAAGAATCTCTCAATGGCAAATTTTTGTTCTCGGAACCTGGTAACTTCTCCCTCGGGTTGCTGTCTTTGAGAAAGAAACTGGAGGAGTTCTTGTCCTTTAAGTAAATATCAGCTTGATGATCTTCCTGTTGACTCATGAACGGATCTGTTTTTAAGTCATTTCTAAAAAGCTCGTCATCTTTTCTGTACATTCCTGGTTGGTTGAAGGTACCCAAGACAGCTACACGATTATCCATTGAGAGCTGGGTTACTGAGATGGGAGATGTACTTGCAGGATACTGCTGATCAAAACCGGGCCTCTTTGCAGGATTGAATGGTTTTGCATCAGCATGCAGAGAGAGGAAGGGTCCATTCCCAGCAAAGTTGGTAGGGGTTGGGTCAATATGTCTCCTCTCAAGAACTTGAGGAGCACTCATGAAGGCCTGATGGTACATTTGTTTATCTTGTTTGTTCATATTAAAACCGACCCTGGACTGCAGCTTGGCTTGTCCAGTTTGAGCAGCACCATAAGAGTGAAGTGTTGGACCTCCAGGATTCAGACTGTTTTGACTGCTTTGACCGATAAAATGGAACTGATGGCTTGGAAGTCCAGCAACTGCCAACGACTGCATTGTTCCAACAGGTGTTGCAGACGGCATGTCAGCCGAAGCTGTTCCTTGATGGAATGAACTGAAGAGATTGGTCGATGCAGATCTTGGTGCTGGCGGAAGGCCTTGGACTGATCCAGGAGCAGCAGCATGGTTGCTACTTAGGAATGATGAGGGTTGTGGTTGGGCATAACCTTGCTGATGCAACGATGCAATGATGGGTGCACTTAAAACTGACTGATTTCCTACAGGAGTGGTTGATCTTGGCTGTGAAAGAAGAAAACACCAACTTAGGATATATATTTTGGTGAATCATACAATATACCACTGCCTGCAATGATCCATCAATGCATGTTGCTTTCAACAATGCCAATATAAGAAAACCACAAATCTAGCAATGTATTGAAACCCTATGGCCCAGGAAGATGCATTGAAACCCTATGGCCCAGGAAGATGCATTGAAACCCTATGGCCCAGGAAGATGCATTGAAACCCCTTGGCCCAGGAAGATGCATTGAAACCCTATGGCACAGGAAGATGCATTGAAACCCTATGGCCCAGGAAGATGCATTGAAACCCTATGGCACAGGAAGATGCATTGAAACCCTATGGCCCAGGAAGATGCATTGAAACCCTATGGCCCAGGAAGATGCATTGAAACCCTATGGCCCAGGAAGATGCATTGAAACCCTATGGCACAGGAAGATGCATTGAAACCCTATGGCTCAGGAAGATGCATTGAAACCCTATGGCCCAGGAAGATGCATTGAAACCCCTTGGCCCACAAAGATGCATTGAAATCCTATGGCCCAGGAAGATGCATTGAAACCCTATGGCACAGGAAGATGCATTGAAATCCTATGGCCCAGGAAGATGCATTGAAACCCCTTGGCCCACAAAGATGCATTGAAACCCTATGGCCCAGGAAGATGCATTGAAACCCTATGGCACAGGAAGATGCATTGACACCCTATGGCCCAGGAAGATGCATTGACACCCTATGGCCTAGGAAGATGCATTGAAAGCCTATGGCTTACGAAGATGCATTCAAACCCTAAGGCCCAGGAAAATGCATTGAAACCCTATGGCCCAGGAAGATGCATTGAAACCCTATGGCCCAGAAAGATGCATTGACACCCTATGGCACAGGAAGATGCATTAAAAGCCTATGGCTTACGAAGATGCATTGAAACCCTGAGGCCCAGGAAAATGCATTGAAACCCTATGGCCCAGGAAGATGCATTGAAAGCCTATGGCTTACGAAGATGCATTGAAACCCTATGGCCTAGGAAGATGCATTGAAACCCTATGGTCCAGCCAGATGCATTGAAACTCTAAGGCCCAGGAAGATGTATTGACACCCTATGGTCCAGCAAGATGCATTGAAACCCTATGGCTCAGAAAGATGCATTGAAACCCTATGGCCTAGGAAGATGCATTGAAACCCTATGGCCCAGGAAGATGCATTGAAACACTATGGCCCAGGAACATGCATTGTAACCCTATGGCCCAGGAAGATACATTGACACCCTACAACCATGGAAGATGCATTGACACCCTATGGCCCAGGAAGATGCATTGAAAGCCTATGGCTTACGAAGATACATTCAAACCCTATGGCCCAGGAAGATGCATTGAAACCCTATGGCCTAGGAAGATGCATTGAAACCCTATGGCTCAGCAAGATGCATTAAAACCCTAAGGCCCAGCAAGATGCATTGACACCCTATGGCCCAGGAAAATGCATTAAAACCCTATGGCCCAGGAAGATGCATTGAAACCCCTTGGCCCACAAAGATGCATTGAAATCCTATGGCCCAGGAAGATGCATTGAAACCCTATGGCACAGGAAGATGCATTAAAAGCATATGGCTTACGAAGATGCATTGAAACCCTATGGCCCAGGAAGATGCATTGAAACCCTATGGCACAGGAAGATGCATTGACACCCTATGGCCCAGGAAGATGCATTGAAACCCTAAGGCCCAGCAAGATGCATTGAAACCCTATGGCCCAGCAAGATGCATTGACACCCTATGGCCAAGGAAGATGCATGAAAACCCTATGGCCCAGGAAGATAAATTGAAACCCTATGGCCCAGGAAGCTAAGCAATCTAGCAAAGCATGGAAACTAAAAGCAGTAATTTAACATTCAGCATTACTGTGAGTCACAGTAGATTATTTCTACATGGTGCATAAAATGATTGCCCTGAATTATCAGTCATCTGCATATCATTATCAATTAAATTGTTTTAAAATATATCAAAATCTATGAAAAAGGAGGAAACAGTCTCAACACAGACCATTCAACACCTGTTTGAATGGTAGATATATACATATATGAATGGTAGATATATACATATATGAATGCAAGTTTGGGAATTATCTATGGAGAGATCCCACTATTTTTTAATGTCAAGATATGGATGGCTGTATTACGTATCAATGGCTGTATTACGTATCAATGGCTGTATTATGTATCGATGGCTGTATTACGTATCGATGGCTGTATTACGTATCGATGGCTGTATTACGTATCATTTATCGTGGAAAAAAATATCGCGATATATTGGTATATCGCGTAAAAAAAAAGAGGAAAACTGACTCACGTCACCCATCCCAGAACTATCACCTGCCAACCCTTCACCTGCCAACTCCCATTCACCTGCCTACTCCCATTCACCTGCCTACTCCCATTCACCTGCCTACTCCCATTCACCTGCCTACTCCCATTCACCTGCCTACTCCCATTCACCTGCCTACTCCCATTCCCCTGCCAACTCCCAATCACCTGCCAACTCCCATTCACCTGCCAACCCCTTTCTCATGCCAACCCCCTTCTCATGCCAACCCCCTTTACCTGCCAAACCCCCTTTACCTGCCAAACCCCTTTACCTGCCAAACCCCTTCACCTGCCAAACCCCCTCACCTGCCCAACCCCTTCACCTGCCAAACCCCTTCACCTGCCAAACCACCTTCACCTGCCAAACCCCTTCACCTGTCACCCCCTTCACCTGTCAACCCCCTTCATCTGTCAACCCCTTCACCAGCCAGCCCCTTCACCAGCCAACCCCCTTCACCTGCCAACCCTCCTTCACCTGCCAACCCTCCTTCACCTGCCAAACCCCCTTTACCTGCCAACCCCTTCAACCGCCACCCCTTCACCTGCAACCCCCTTCACCTGCAAGCCCCTTCACCTGCCAATCCCCTTCACCTGCCGACCCCCTTTACCCGCCGACCCCCTTTACCCGCCAACCCCCCTTTACCCGCCAACCCCCTTCACCCGTTCAAGCCCCTTCACCTGCCAACCCCTTCACCCGTTCAAGCCCCTTCACCTGCCAACCCCTTCACCTGCCATCCCCTTCACCTTCCATACTCCATTAATCTACCATCCTCCATATCCCTGTTTCACCAACTTTCCCAACCCACCTTACCAATATACTCTTAAACCAACTAATCATTCCAACTGTCAATATAACCTTCACTTACTCCATTGCAGCCCAGCTCCCTCCCCACCCCCTCATAACTTAAATCTGACACTCCCAACAAAACATGCTCAACAATTTTTTCCCCTCATAAACCAGATAGAACTGATCTATCTACCAAATCAGAATGAAAATTCATTGGCAATTAATAGGGAGTTTATCAAGTCTATCATGTTTCCACTCTATTCAAGTGAAGACTTATTGTGTTTTCCCTATTCATTCCAAAGACAATTCATCATAAATTCCATTCAGTGGTCAGCTCTACTATTCAACTTTTTTTAATCCCAGTTACTTGCTATTTAAGTCTTTAAAAAAAAAATTTAAAGCAAGATTTTCCTTTACAGAATATAATTTTTTGAAATTCCTTTTCGAGGGCTAAAATCTAGTTCTCCAGTAGATGAATAATGCATGAGGTTCGACGGACAATGGATGTGGACAATGAAAATGGATGAAGGAACGGTAAAGATGCTATTCCCCTCTTGACCAACCTCATTAGCGAGGGGATAATTATGAAAGAATTCGAAGTTCTTTTACCAGTGTTAAAGACTACGTCAATGACAAGCAATTTTTTTTTTTTTATAAGGCCAACAACATGCAATTTTTGTTGTGTGTGTGTGTGCAAATTTGTGGTTTAACTTGACAAACTGCTCTGTTCCCTTAAATAAAGTTTGTATCTGTTCTCTTACAGAAAGTTTGTATCTGTTCCCTTACATAAAGTTTGTATCTGTTCCATTACAGAAAGTTTGTATCTGTTCCCTTACAGAAAGTTTGTATCTGTTTTCCTACAGAAAGTTTGTATCTGTTCCCTTACATACTTTGTATCTGTTCCCTTACATAAAGTTTGTATCTGTTCCCTTACCTAAAGTTTGTATCTGTTCCCTTACAGAAAGTTTGTATCTGTTTCCTTGCCTAAAGTTTGTATCTGTTCCCTTACAGAAAGTTTGTATCTGTTCCCTTACAGACAGTTTGTATCTGTTTTCCTACAGAAAGTTTGTATCTGTTCCCTTACATACTTTGTATCTGTTCCCTTACATAAAGTTTGTATCTGTTCCATTACAGACAGTTTGTATCTGTTCCCTTACAGAAAGTTTGTATCTCTTCCCTTACAGAAAGTTTGTATCTGTGGCAATTATCTAAATAGCAGCATATTTTGAGGGAGATTCTACGCTTTCACTACACCTCTGAAATTATTGTGTTTGTACGTTCATATCATTTTGTATGTGTCATCAGTCATGGGTGATGGATAGATGTCAACCCTGCAGTCAAACTGCTCAGAATCCGTGTAACATCATTTGACACATCAATTTTAAGGGAATTCTTTTCACATGATCTTCACCAGACAAAAATGATCTGTAAATTTCACAGCTATCAGGGCATTCCCGACATGGGCATCATCACATTGCCATGTTAAATGTCCCTTGGGTCCCTTTAGAGCTTGCCATGTAAAGATCCCATTTAAGGTGAAAGGGACCGACAAGAAGGAAATGTCAAATTTCCTGCGCCTAACCAGTTTTTACTTCACTTAATTTTGGTTTTCTGATGTTAACATTCCTGGAGACTTTAGGTTAATCAAGTTTCAAACAGAATTCAATGAAATAAACAAAAGACTTGATTGAATGACAGTTGAATTAGTTAGTTAATTTGATATTCGACAGTAGTCGTTTCTACACAAATCTTTCAGTTTTCAACTTCTATATTTTCTTCAAAGAATAAGATATTGTAATATTTTCCTCATTTTGGCTTTGTTTTCCATCTCTGCTCTACATGCAATAGGAATGTTTAACCACTACACTTATCCTTTAAAATAAAATTTATCTTTGATGCTACTGTAAAGCTGTTAAACCACAGAAAATAATTACCTGTCCATAGAGCGACGCACTAATTGATCCGTACGGCATGTTAGAGACAGGTTTCGTCACTGTCGGCGGCTTGATAATGACCGATCCAGCACCTCCATACTCAGCTCTTGACGAAGCAGGTGCAAAAGGGATATACTGCTGACCAGGTAATATTTGAGACAAACTGGTGGAAAGAACATTTCCATAAACACTAGGATAAGTTGCAGAGAATGACTGCTGGGTACCAGATGGTGCTAAAAATGACTGCGTTGGTAATGACTGCTGCGTGTGCGTGTTTAACATTGGCGGTGATTGTGGGATCTGGGTGTTCTGCTGATGGTTGTACCCGAACTGTAAGTGCTGCTGATCAGGAAGTGGCGCTTGAGCAAACGCCAGCGATGTGAGCGTAGGTTGCATCAGCCGGGACTGCATGTCTGCAGGACGGAAAGCAAACGCCTCACTGTTCCTCATAGACAAAGACGAGTATGCGTCTAAACTTGCAGGTCTTGGTTGCTGTGCTATAATCATAGGGGAATGGTACCTGACTGCTGTCGCTTGACTATGCTGTATGTGGCGGATCAGCTGAGAGTCTGATTTTGACTCCTGAAAGAAACCAGACGAGGCGATCTTATCTTGAGTTAGACTCTCTTCCTCGATCTGAGGTTCATAAATCTCTGCTTCCTTGTTCTCAAATGAGGCTGAAGGTAAGTTGCTAATGTCTTTGTGTTCTTGAAAGGTATTCCCAATGAATTGGGGGAGAGTGCTAGTCTCTACCTGGGGCTCACTGAAGTCAGAATTGCTACCAGTCTGATAACTTTCAAATCCTGATGATTGCTGAGGTTGCGGTTCCTCCGCAGTCAAATCACTATTTGCTCCAAATGTACCGAACGTGATTTCTGATTCACCACCTTGGGCAAGAAGGGTGGACATTGCATCAGAAGAGAGGGGATGCGTGCCTAATGAGTTCAACTGTTCTCTTTCTTGGGGCATATCTTGTGGTCTATCCAGTTGCTGTTCTTGCGACACTGCAGGTGAGGAAACAGGGTTGAATCCAAGCTGCGCTGTTGAAGTGATTACTGGATTCCTAGGCTCATAACTTTCCCACATGTGTTTGATTTTCTCAATGCCCTGGCTGATAAGTTGTTCATCGTCAGCAGTTCGTTGCTGTGGCATGCTGGTGTCTCTGATTTCTAGAGGCTGTTGGAGGTTGGCTGAGGATGGATCAGAACTGGAGCTCATGGGTCCAGCAGTGTTCAGAATCTATGGTGAACAAAGAGAAATATAAATTACCTGTTATTATAAGTATTGAAATCAGATGAGTCATGATCTATTTTGATCCCATTTTATTTAACTCTGAGCCCATGTAATGAACCAATCAACACACTTCTAAATCCAATAAGACTAATCCATATGTATGGTAGTCAAGTTTTGCACATTCTCGCCACCCTAAGGGGGTACATCCTCCACATACTTATGTGTAAACCAAATCATGACTCATCATCAGCCTTTAATGCGTAAAATAATCTTGCTATGATCTTTTTTCCACCAGCAAATGAAAAGAATAACCATCTCTCAGGGCCAAAATGGTGTGAGTCTTTAAGCTTATACTAGCAATATCAGAATACCATTATAATGAGCAGTTTTTGTAATATTTAAGCTCACTCAGAATGCATCTAGGTACCTTAATTGTAGCATATGCAAATGCATATATGCAAATGCATATTTGCAAATGTCTATATACAAATGCATATATGCAAAATTGAAATTCATAGAGGAACAAGACGTGATACACTTGACGCAAGGTGACACTTGACGCAAGGTGTGACACTTGACGCAAGGTGTAAAACTTGGCGCAAGGTGTGACACTTGGCGCAAGGTGTGACACTTGGCGCAATGTGTGCCACTTGGCGCAAGGTGTGACACTTGGCGCAAGGTGTGACACTTGGCACAAGGTGTGACACTTGGCACAAGGTGTGACACTTGGCGCAATGTGTGACACTTGGCGCAATGTGTGACACTTGGCGCAAGATGTGACACTTGGCGCAAGATGTGACACTTGAAGCAAGATGTGACACTTGAAGCAAGATGTGATACTTGAAGCAAGATGTGACACTTGAAGCAAGATGTGAAACTTGACGCAAAATGTGACACTTGAAGCAAGATGTGACACTTGAAGCAAGATGTGACACTTGAAGCAAGATGTGACACTTGAAGCAAGATGTGACACTTGTAGCAAGATGTGACACTTGAAGCAAGATGTGACACTTGAAGCAAGATGTGACATTTAAAGCAAGATGTGACACTTGAAGCAAGATGTGACACTTGAAGCAAGATGTGACACTTGAAGCAAGATGACACTTGACGCAAGATGAGACACTTGACGCAAGATGTGACACTTGAAGCAAGATGTGACACTTGAAGCAAGATGTGACACTTGAAGCAAGATGTGACACTTGAAGCAAGATGTGACACTTGAAGCAAGCACTTGAAGCAAGATGTGACACTTGAAGCAAGATGTGACACTTGAAGCAAGATGTGACACTTGATGCATGTGGTCACCAATACACCAATTGAGAAAATGTAAATGCTTATTGTACATATGTCCATTATAAATGTCCAAAATGTAAATAATTATTGGCCAAATGTCCATCAGCAGGGTATTGTTTTACCCACTGTACATAAATCTGGTCTTTCAAACTGAATATTAACTGTATGTGTCATCAGTCATGGGTGATGGATAGATGTCAACCCTGCAGACAAACTGCTCGGAATCCGTGTAACATCATTTGACACTTGTGATGCTAAAGGGACTTTTCTCACACTTGTATTCATTAATCCATTTATTGGGTAGCATAGTTTCGCACCAAATGGGGTACATTCTCCTAATTTGCATGCAGAAACCAAATCACGACTCAACATTAACACCCTTACTCTTTAAACATTAATTTGTTACATGATCAAGTTGTGATCTTCGTCACACATGCACATGGGGAAGAGACCACATTCTCAGTGCCAAAAGGTTTAGGGCGCTTTACCCTATACTATACATATAAGGCTACTAGGAAAATAGGCAGCAATATTTTTGTGCTCGCAGAAATCCTAGGTACCTCATTTCTTTCATTGTCCCTTGCCTCCATTGACAAATCTTCAGTTGGTTTGATGTGCCTCTCCCTGCTACCAGGAGGATCAGTCTTCAGGGCTTTGGACAGTGGGATGCCAGCAAGGTGTGCTCCAGCTGACCAGTCAGTCTGTGAAGGCATGGTCATCGATACCACTGTTGGTTGGGCTTGTTGGCTATTGACCATGGCCTCTGACATCATCATTTTGTTGTGCTGCTTGTTCTCACCACTTGGGGAGCTTCGTTGAGATGGTGGATTGGATGCATGGTGATCACTGTTCAGTTCCACCCCGCTGTCATGCTGGTCATTTCCACCAGACTCTGGTTTCACGGGCGAACTCGTTGTGGCAACAGTCACCATGCTGGCCACTGAATTAATCATTGGCCCCTGTATGGATGCTGATGATGGCATACCTGCTGGCCCAGTGGGTTGTACATGCAGAGGTTTGTCCCAAGCATTACTGGCAGGGGGTGGTGGTGGGCCATTACTGAAAGACGATGCTGAAAAAAGGAAGACACGGGTTCTTAAATCTGTCAACAAACCAGAACATCAATGATGTTGAAGCTCAACTTTATCACAAAAATGTTCAAATGAGTAGTAAAGATGATATCAAAGGAAGATGAAATGGAGAGTTGCCATTTTCAAGTCAAGCTTTGCATAAAAAAATATATTTATGGTCTGCCGTAGTTTAATAGTATTTTGTAAGAAGCAATTTATTCTTTGCAATATTCCCATTGATTATACTCTTAACATTGTTACACCCTTTCTTTAAATTAGTTTGTCTGAATATGCACCAATCATATGATGTGAAACCAAGGATGTACGAACACATTCTGATGGAACTAAACAATAAGCAAGGCCTTCACACATGTCTGTATTACGATGGCCCCCAATCCAAAAGACAAAAGTAATTTCAATTCCCTCCAGTAAAGGAGAAACCTGTGGAATTGAGGGTTTGTCCCCCTGGATTCACAGGAAGCATATCCTTCATCCCACTGTGCCTGTTCTTTCATATGGTTCTTCATTGGTGACTTTTACTGGCCATGTAATTTTTAAAACAATTCTAAGGCATCTCTTTTGGAGCACATCTAGTTTCTTCTCGTCAGCTTCCAGGTTTCGCATCCATGGAGTACTGAGATTACATTTAATTAAAATATTTTCAGTTTAGTTTTTGTCCGGTAGATGTTTGATTTCCAAATCTTGTCAAGTTGTCTGAAAGTTGCCTATACCAGCCCAATTCTGTGCTTTATGACTTTATCTGTGCCTCCTTCTGTGGACAGTGTTGCGCTGAGATAGACAAAGCTATCAAGATCTCTAAGCTTTGCATTTGCAACTTTAATGGTTCCATTAGTTTTGTTGCTAAGGTGCATGATCTTTGTTTTTTTTCATTAATCTTCAGACCAACCGTTTTACCTGTTTCATGTAGTTTACTTGTATTGTCTTGGGAGTTGTTCTTTGGTGCTGGAAATAAGTGCAATGAAAGAACCAGTGCATATTCCAGTACTACTTCCCGTTCACTGCTTAAAACTTTCTCTCTGCCCAACCCTAAGCCTACCCAATACCCTTTCTATGGCCATTAACTGTTCATGATCCCAACTGCCTTGTGTATGTCCACTTAACAAACTCTTCTTGCACTTCTACAAATGGTGACCCTTCTATTTCACCCTCCTTTTCCTGTAAAAACTTGCAGTTGAAAACCTCCACTCACCTTTACCAAATACTGATGATAGAGAAACTGGTTCAGAGGCTGATATAGAAACTGGGTTGATTGGTCGTGACCCCGGTGCTCTATTAAGCGTGCCTGATTGTCCATTCATCAGCGAATGGGAGGGTGAACCTCCAACATTATTCACTTGCTTAGAAAGCCTTGGGGGCATCTTGGATGAACCACCCCTTGATGATTTCATTGACGTTCCTAGTTTTGGCTTCTGGAAGGACTGCAGAAGAACAATTTGCAATGACAATTAATTTCTGTGAAGAAGAGTATCCTGTATGCAAATTAGAAGATATTTGAAGAGGTAACAAGATGTGACACTTGAAACAAGATGTGATATTTGGTGACACACGGTGCACATTTGACCCAAGATGTGATATTTGGTGACACACGGTGCACATTTGACCCAAGATGTAATATTTGGTGACACACGGTGCACAATTGACACAAGATGTGATATTTGGTGACACACGGTGCACATTTGACCCAAGATGTGATATTTGGTGACACAAGGTGCACAATTGACACAAGATGTGAGTTAATACAAAATGTGACTTGGTGACACACGGTGCACAATTGACACAAGATGTGATATTTGGTGACACACGGTGCACATTTGACCCAAGATGTGATATTTGGTGACACACGGTGCACAATTGACACAAGATGTTAGTTAATACAAAATGTGACTTGCCATAAGATTGACATTTGACCAAAGATGTGATATTTAACACAATAAAATCCATTCCCAATCAATAGTTGAAATGAAAAATTGTAATAGATTATGATTCGCAAAAGCAAAATGTCATCTGTGACAACAAAATGTCATCTGTGACAATTTGTAGGATATGATTAACATCCATTATACCTCTCCTTATTTTCTTAACTTTCTAATAAATCACACAAATGTTGTTTTTAGTTTTATCGTACTACTGCAGGGGATAGCCACTCCAAACTTTACCCCCATGAGCATTGATTTTGTCCACTGAAGGATAATGGATACACTTCTTTTTTTTTTTTTAAAGGCTTCTTAAATCACATTCCTTTTATATTGTATGTGTCATCAGTCATGGGTGATGGATAGATGTCAACCCTGCAGACAAACTGCTCAGAATCCGTGTAACATCATTTGACACATCAACCTAATGGGAATTCTTCCCAGCAAATAAGAAATCACACAGGCCATGCCTCTCAGGTGTATTCCATGTTACAAAACACTGCATGGTCCCATTTAGTTCATTAAGCCAACATTTCTCTCAGGTTCTTTGGAAGAGGTGGAAGAGGAGGACGAAATATGGTAGTAGAGGGAAGCATCATGAAGGAGATAATTTTATCCGGAGGGTTTTTCTGGAAGAACTCGGCAATTGAGTTGTGGGGAGCAAGGGAAACTCTGGGAAGGTTGTACAGGGGGCAAGCAAGGAGAGCATGATTGACTGTGAGGGTGCAATGGCAATTGTTGCAGAGGGGTTGGGGGGAGCCAATAAGGAGGTGGGAGTGAGCGAGGTGGGTGTGACCTAATTAAAGACGGGTAATATGAACGTTGTCGATAGAGAGAGGTCGTTGATAGTGGGTTTGATCAGAATGGTGGGCTGGATGACGTGGAGTTTGTCATCAATTTGGGAGTCCCATGAGGTTTGTCAGCGGTCACGAACAAGGGAAGTGATAAGTGGTTTGATGTCAGAATGGGTTTTGGAAAATGGGGTGGTGGGGAGGTTGAGGGCAAGCTTAGTGACTGCATCAGCCCTATCATTACCAGGAATGCCAACATGGCTGGGTATCCAGAAAAAAAGAATCAGATGTCCTTCTCAAAATATTAAGAAATGTCTTCTTACTCTATTTAGGAGATGCCACATTTTGTATGACCTGGTAAATCTCATTTACAGTCTTCACTAGACTTGTTTTACTAATCTCATCACATATCCAGTATTTTCAAGATATGTGAAAGAACATTTCAAAGACCTAAGGAATGTGAGGCTGTGATGTCACCTCTAGTGTGATTTCAGTCATTTTAACATCAGACAGTTTTAAACTTAAAAGGATTAGTTCAGGGTCAAGCAAGTTCATCTTATATGAAAGAGGACTCCAAAATAAACAGAATGCTGAAAAAAGCATACAAAAATCTTATTCCGTTAGTTAAGGAGATATTCAAGTTTAAAGCTCTGTCTTATCTGTGTAGAAATAACTGGTGTAGTAAGTCTGTTTACTATGAAAGGCTGGTCCCTCAGCCTAACATTCTTAACAATTCTTCATATATTTTAAAGCAAATTGATTGAACTTTCCACTATTTTAATTATTTTTCCTCAAACTTTCTTCAGGTGGCAAATTATGATTACCCTTACAAGATTCTGTTTTACTACTTTTCTGATATACCCAATGGTTTTTCAGCCACAAAATCGCAGGACAAGAAATGCTAGAATACATAAAAACTTTGAGGAATCTGAGGCTATGACGTTACAACTAGTCTGATGTCAGTAATTTCTACACAAATGATACCAAACTTTATACTTGAATATCTCCTTAACGGAATAAGATTTTTAAAGGCTTTCTTCACCATTTTGTTTCTTTGGAAGTCCTCTTTCATACAAGATGAAATTATAAATATCTTCATAACTGAAGATCATTGAATACACTCTTCACCTTTACCCCTATCATTGCCCTCTTTCAAAGAAGAAAATGCTTGCCTATTGAACTAAAGCAAAGCGCTAATGTCACCCTGGGATGATTCTTACCTCCACTATTGATGCAGTGTCCATCCTCTTAGCTTCCTGCCTCTGTGTCCTCTTTGACTTGACCTCTTGGAAACCCTCTCCAGGGGTCAGCAGGTCCTCTGGGTCCTCCATGATCACCTCTGGGATATTGTCCACCATGACAACACCTAAAACACACAAGAGGATTCAAGTATGAGAATCATATAAGGTATAAAGTGGGCCTTTGACGGTGAATGTCAGTTTTATACAAGGCTGGATGAAGGATACTGATTATTATGTACCTTGTATTTTATAAATTCATATTTTATTTAGAGCTGTCATGACATGGCTCTATAACGTATCGATTATCGTGGAGAAAAATAGATATGTGTCATCAGTCAGTTTTCTTGAAAAGTATTGCGATATACCAATATATCACAATACTTTCAAGAAAACTGACTCACGACACAAATTGCTAATATCACACGTTACTTCTTTTATGAAGAACGCATGAAAAAATGATTTGCATATCTAGCAGACGACATGATCGCGTAACTATTATGTTCATCACGCATGTTTGGTAAATCAGTCAACGTGACCATAAATCATTGAAGTGAGAGGTATGTTCTGGGCTAATTTTTCGTTCTTTTTGCCAGCTTATATTAGAAGTGCCAGTGTGGGGTGACAGAGCACGATTTTTAATTATTTTCTTTTTAATTTTATGTTTCATGCTATTTTTGCACATCTTTAATGGCATAATACCGTAACGTTAGAATTGTAACGTACGAAGTAGCCTAGCCTAGTTGTGCAAAAATTTCTTAGTTGAGTATTAGTTTTTGGTATCACGATATGTCGCGAGAGGCATATTTCATGTCGTGGGAAAAGAGGTATCGCGAAAATCGACATGTCATGAGAGCACTAATTATATTGTATGTGTCATCAGTCATGGGTGATGGATAGATGTCAACCCTGCAGACAAACTGCTCAGAATCCGTGTAACATCATTTGACACATCAATCAAGGAAAATCTATTCACATACAACAGACAAAGGGTATACTAATGCATCACACAGGCCATGCCAAATAACGGCATATTTCCTACAAGAAATCACACAGGCCATGTCAGATAACCCTTACGGGCATTTCATGTCAAAACACTGCATGGTCTTAAAAAGTTCAACCAGAAAACTAGAATGTTTAGAGGTTCCGATGCATCCTGTCATTGTTTGTTGATTCTGAAGTTTTATAATAACTGGCAAATTGCATATCATAAAATATGCTAATTAACATTCATAAGCCATGCTCGCCATGCATATCAATTAAGTGAACTTGACATCAGTACAAGTATGATGCACGATGCAAAGCATGCATATGGTTGCACATTTATCACCGTTTAAAGAATTTTACATAATGCCCCACCTACATTATATCACTACCAATACAATAGGTCACATACTAGTATATGGACCATAACTCATCGGTGTACAACATATGACATGTGTGTGATGTGCTTACAAGTTTTTTGGAGCATTTTTACATTAAGGCATGCATATTAGTGATAGAACCTGATGTCAACATAAGCATGTACACAATAACTGACAAATGAGATGCAAGTATGATGCAAACAGACATATGGTTGCTGTAAATTTATCACTTTTTCAATATCATTTATATTAACCTAAGCCACCCCCCATAAATACTATGCATGACATCACCACCAAAAACAATAGGGCACACAAATGGACAATGTACCACATATAACCTGTATCCAATGTACTGTACTGCGGTTACTGTGTTTACAAGCTCTTTTCAGCAAAACCATATTTAGCTCCACCCATTATGTATATTAATGATATTCAAAAATGTTATACCATAAATATGTATACACTAGCTAAAAACATACATATGCTAGGTATAATTCAAAACACATGTATTTGTTAAAATATGAGCATTACAAGCTTTTAGATTAATCCCCGCCTACTCATTGATATGCATGGCATCACCACCAAAACCAATAGGGTGCATATACAGACCATGTGCTATGTTTACCACATATGACATGAATCCAGTTTATCTTTCTTTAAATATCATGTTTACAAGCTCTTTTCAGCAAAATCACATTAAGCCCGCCCACTATGCATGTTTACTATGAGCATGTACACACCAGTTAACATCGTAACTAGACCAAATATGAAACTAAACACTTGTAGTTGTTAAAATGTGATCATTTCTAAATTTTTACATTAAGCCCCACCCACTCATTAATATGCATGACATCATCACTAAAATTAATAGGGCATGTTTGCGGACCATAAACTACCAGTGTACCATATATCACATAAATCCAATGTGTTGTTCTGGAGATTTCGTTTGTAGATGCTCTATTTGGCAAAACCACATTAAGCCGCGCCCACTATGCATATTAATATGATTTAACGTTTTAATACCAAGAGCATGTGGACACTAGCTAACAACATTATTATACCAAATATGAAACAAAACAGACAAAAGGTTGTTAAAATATGAGCATTTTAAAATGTCTACATAAATCCCCGCTCACTCATTAATATGAATGACATCATCACCAAAAACAATAGGGCATATCTTTCAACACTGTTCTTGAGATATCGTGTTTACAAGCTAGGCATAACACACAGACATACATACACACGCATGAGAAACAGACTGGATAGGTTCCTGATGCAGATAGCATCAGAACCAAAAAAGCAAATCCCTTTAATCCTTGAGGACTTATAGAGCCGGTGGTTCTACCCGGTTACCACAGTGCCAGGCAGATAAGCATACTTTTGACTCCCCCTGGATGGGACAACAGTCCATCACAAGTTAACTCCCCAGCTAAACTGGTACTCATTTCTTATTGACATTTTTGAAAACACATTTGTGTTTGAAGTGTGGTGATGTGTTTTTGATGCATAGTGATACGTTATCCTCTAATGGGTTGCCACGCACAATTGCTCACACTAGGAATTGAAATTTGAGGGCGTTAGTATTGGTTTGATCAACTTTTCTTTGCTGAGGTTTACATGTCATGTGCTAAAGCAATAGCACATTCCTCCTTGGCAATTTAGTTAAGGAAGATTCTATTAACAGGAACTCGGGTGTGTCATCATCTTCTCTCAGCACAATGACATTGTAAAGGATTATTTCATGCCATGATTTATAAGCTGCTGTAAACCATTGATTGGCTTTTGGGACTTCTCGTAAATAGTATCTTGTTGCCTATACTTGTGTTTTGACCTGGTGTGCTACCTTAGCATTTTCATTAAAAAATAAATAAAAATGCCTCCAGCCCTGCTTTAAAGCCCACACATTACTCACTTGCAATGTTATTGAGGTCATAGCTTCTCATCCTCTCCTTCTTTCTCTCTTCTTCTAGTTTCTGTCTCTCCTTCTCTCGGGCAGCTGGGTCCAGGAGGTGGATGGGTGTTGGTTTGCCATGTATCGCATGTGGCTTTCGTAACGAGGGGGGCATAGATTTATGCAAGGCATCCTGTGAAGAACAGTACAAAAATGGTGAATAATGCATCCAAGTTGATGCCAAAGTATACACTTCTAAAAGACTAGAAATGAACTTGCTCAGATATTTTGTTTAACATCCATGCAAACATATGGTTAAGAGAACTTACCACAACAGAATTAGGATTGGATAATTCCATATGATCCAATCTATACACATCTTTTTCTTTCTTGTTCATGCGATGGTCCATATTTCCACCCCTTCTGTCATTTGCATATCCCGATTTGCCTCCTGGCCTCCTGTCATTGGCTGGGCCTCGACCTGTGGGCCTACCTGGTCCACTTCTTGGTGGACCTTGCCTGTTTTTTCTATCGTCTTTTGGAGGCGATTTAGAATCCCTTCCACCTACACATTCAGAGTACAAGGATGAGAGGCGCAGTGTCAGTAATGCTTAACTATTCCATAGGAAGCAGTGACAGAAGTTAAAAAATAAAACAACCTTGACCAACTAAACCTTTCCTTTGTTTCAAACATTTTCACTGAAGGTTACAGTCTCTGACAATCTACTTACTACTATAACTTACTAAAAATAAAATCAATCCTATTGAAGTCAATGTTTGCAAAAAGTTGTTGTATCAAATGAACAAGGATGAAGTGTCCTAACAATAAGAGCAGTTGCTCAAAACCAAATCCAAGTATGACAAAATGGCATCTCTTTTCTATTGAAAAGAGCACAAATGTTTACCGTTGACATCTTTGAATTAAAAAAACAATTAATTTTTGACACATTTGTTATGAATATAAAAACAGCTTCAAATCTTTGTAATTCTTTATATTATTCTCAATTTCAGTCTTCCATATTGGTAAGTCTTTTTGTTTCAGGGGATCCCGAAGATTTAGAAAACCTCTTGCCCGAAAAGTTTTACCCCTTCAAAAATTTGTGTAAAGGATTAATAAATATTTGCTTATGAAGACCTCCAAATTCAAAAGTGATAAGATGGAGAAGTTTTAAATGATTTTGTTTGTTTAACGAAGGCACCACGACAGCGAGGGTCAAAATAAAAATGTGCCTAAAAGATTAGATCATTCCAGAGGTGAGAAGAAAAGAAAACAGGGTGAGTTTGAGAGAAACACGGGAACTAAAAGCCAGAAGCTGGGATCGAGAGAGGAAGTGCATGGGTGAAAAAGAAAGAAAAAGTAGAAAAGGGGGGAAAAGGGAGGGGGGGAGGGGGGGGGGGGTTGGAAAGGAGGACTAAATATGGTTGTAGAGGGAATCATGATCAAGGAAGGACATCATTTTATCCAGTTTTCTGGAAGAGCTTGGCTATTGAGTTGTGGGAAGCGTGGGGAGCGAGGGAAGCTCTGGGAAGGTTGTACAGGTTGCAAGCAAGAAGGGACGTGGTTGACTGTGAGGGTGCAATGGCAATTGTTGCAAAGGGGTGGGGGAGCCAAAAAGGAGGTGGGAGAGAGTGAGGTGGGTGTGACCTATTCTAAGACAGGCAATGTGAATGTTGTCAACACAGGAGAGGTTATGGATGGTGGTTTGATTGAGATGGTGGACTTGATGACGTGGAGTTTGTTATCAATTTGGAAGTCCCATGAGATTTGCCAGTGGTCATGAACAAGGGAAACGATAAGCGGTTTGATGTCACAAAGGGTTATGGAAAATGGGGTAGGGTGGAGGTTGAGGGCAAAGCTTAGCAGCTGCAACAGCTCTGTCGTAGCTAAGGATGCCAACATGGCTGGGTCAAAATCAAGGAGGTTGTTAAGGGAACAGATAGACAGGTCAATACAGGGGAGGGAGCCTGTGGCAGGGTGAAGGTGGGTCAGAAAGTTATTGTACTCCTTGGGAATGCTAGCATTTGATTTTAGCTGGAAGGTCACTGCTGATATCTGTGGTAGTGACCATCACCCTCTTCTCATTCAATCCAACAGACCACACCCCCAATTGGAACCTCAAGAAGGCCAACTGACCCCTTTTCGAAACCCTTTGCAACTCGCACCTCTCCCCCCACCTCCTCGAGGGTGGGGATCCCATGTCAAACTTCAGAAACATCCTTATCAACATCGCCACCTGCTCCATTCCCAAAACCTCCAAAACCCCCTAACCACCTCCCCAACCCCTGGTTCACTGATGACTGCAAAACTGCCATCAAGAACAGAAAAAGGGTCCTCAGAAACTTCAAAACTAACCCAATCACGCACACAACCTCAACCTCTTTCGCATCAACCATGCCAAAGCATGTTCCAATGTCTGAAATTTTAATCACCTCTTCCAAAGCAGCAAACACAACACACAAAATTTAATCTAAATCATCAGTTCTTCAGATATCTTGATGGCAAACAGACAGACAAACAAGAAAACATAACCACCATCCAGCTTTGTTGGCAGAGGTTAGCAGAGGTGACAAGCCAAGTTCTAATTCTTAAAAGAACAAGTTCACTGACTTGCTTTATTTAGTTTCCATATCTGATTTCATTAAGTTGATACTAAATGAAATCAGGGGCATAATTAAATGGGTGCTAATCATAGTGACAAAGAACCTTTCCAATTCTTTGTGACATCAGAATATGACTTGATAGCTGTCTACAACTTTTTTATAGAATGAAGGCAAAAACACAGTATAAGCAGCATTATTGTTAGAGTGCCTTAATCAAGAATTTAAATATCTGTAATATAAAGTTGTTCTACGTTTTAAAATTTTCATTAATTTTTAGTGGGTTCTAAGATTTTTGTCTCTTCCAAGTAAAAATACAGGAAAATATACACAAGAATATAGGAATTATGGCCCAAATTCATAACAAATTATAGGATTTTAATTTTGTTAGGAAAACAGGAAAAATAGGAAATATAGGAGTCAGTGGGAGGCCTGTAACAGTTTTTTCTAAACACAAAAATATTTGTAAAAGACAAAACTTACTGGAATCATGTCTGTTGTTTTCTGCCCTCTCGAGTGACTTGGGACCATTCATCATTCTTTGATCTTTCTCGCTGTCTAAGCTGTCCTGTCTCTTATCACTGCCGTCCATGTTGAAATCTTTGAAATCGTCTTGCCCCCTCCTTTCATTGAAATCACTGCTCTCTGAAGCAGTCTCCCACTCCTCATTGTTTTGTTCTGAAGAGCTCTGTTTCGTTAAGGGTGGCCTTGTAGATTTTGGAGGGGTTCTTTCCCCACTACTAAGACTGCTCCCCTCTGCTCCGTCCCTCGGCCTGCCTCTCCCCTTATGCTCTCTGTGGGGTTCTCCAAAATGAGATGGCTCTCTTCCTCTGCCCCTTACTGATGTTTTCTGAAAACGAGGAGGCTTCTCGGCCCTTGGGACCTTCTGTCTCAATGGTGGCCTGGTATACGGGAGCCTTGTCCCCGTTCTTCTGTCAATTACATCCTTTCCTTGCCTTTCTCTTAGTTTTTCTTCTCCATCATTACCATCCGTCTTGGGTTCCCCTAATTTACCATCAGCGCTATTTTCCTGTGTTTTGCCCTTATCAATCTCTTCATCCCAATTCTCCTCAGCTTCTGCTTCTTTGGCATTCCAAACACCTGCCTTCAAGCCTGTATCAAACGGCCTATCCCTCGGATCATACCTGCCACCCCTATCTCTCCTGTCCCCTCTTTCTGCCCCTCTCTCACTTCTCCTTCCCCTATCATTCCGCCTGTCCCGATTGTTCCTATCATCATCCCTTCTGGATCCGTAATCTCTTGTACCTCGACCCCTTGGTCCAAATCCCCTTCCCCTGCCTCTATTGTTTGGGGGTGCTCCTCTACCTCTTCTACTAGGTTCTCCTCTAGGTCTCATACTCTGGTCATCTACGTAATTATCGTCCCTATTCCTGTCCCTTCCTCTTCCCTGAGAATCGTTTCTTGCACTTCCCCTCCTTGGCTTGTTGTCTCCTCTGTCCCTCTTTACAAACCTGTGTGAATTTTCTCGATCAAAGACTCTGAATTCTTCCGTGCTTCTTTATCATCAGAATGATTTATTTTCTCAACAGGGGGTTCTTCCTTTGTTGCATTCTCTTTCCCCTGTTCATTCTCCGGCTTTGGAGCTTCTTGGGTAGCATTTTCTTTCTCTACTTCTATCGCATCATCTTTCTGTCCCATGGTATCCTTCAGCCCCCTGGAATTCTCCTTATTATTATTCTGGTTTGCTAAATTCGGTTTTCTTGGGTCATTCTTTCTGGGCCCTTTTCTCCTATTGGTATCTTGATCATCATCTGAGCTGGTCCACTCCTCCTCATCATCACCAAATTTGGAATTGCTGTACCTATCCGTTCCAAACGATCTTCCACCTCTTCCTCTCCCCCTTCCTCGTATGGATGAACCACCTCGTGATAATCCTCGCTGGGGGCGACCATTGCTAGATCCAAACCTTCCGCCCCTCTCCCTTCGATATGGTGCACTATCGTTTCTTGCACTTCTTGGCCTGTCATTATTACCTCTTCCACGTGGCTCTCCTTTCCTTCTATCCAAATTGCGATCTCTATCCAAATTGCGATCTGGATCTGATCTATGAGTGTGAGGCCCGTTCCCTCTATCTAGGCTACCCCTCTCTCTCCTGTCGGCATAATCTCTCCTACCTCCCCTTTGGTTTCTGAATTCTCCGGATCTAGGCCCTCTTCGATCATCTCGTATTCTTTGATCTGATGGAAAGGGTGCTTCGTCTCTTGATGCTTCTCCCTTCTTATCTTCATCATTAATGGCAACCTCCACACTTTTAACTGATAGTAATTCAGCATCTTTTAGCTTCTCCTTCAAAGCTTCCATATTCCAAGGTGAAGAGCGTTTGGATTCTTCCTTCTTGCTTTCAAACTGGTTGAGATTTGTTGGTCTCATCTCTTGCTCATTGGGATAATGAGGTTTCCTGGGACCTCTTTCTTCCGTATTTCCGCCTTTCCTCGCTTCTCTGCTTTGTGTCTTCCCCATTTTTGGAAAAGAGTCACTTGGAGTCTTGGAAAAAGTTTTGCTTTGTTTTTCCGACTTCACATCACTCTTCTCAGAGACCGACTCTGAACTCGTCACATCTTTCACTTCTACATCCCATGTCTTCTTTTTCTCCTGGCTGTGTGATGGTTTCTTATCCAGAGGTGAATCTCTTCTCTCCGGTTTTCTCTCCAACTGCTGTAAATCTTTCTTCTTCTCAATAACTATTGGCTTTCTTTGCTGCTGTCTTGGCGGCCTGTCCTCCCAGGTGTTCTTAAGTTCCTTTTCACTCGTTGAATCAGTTCTTTCTCTTGTAGGATCTTGTTTATCAGCCTCAACCCTTTTGAATCCTTCATCCCCTTTACCATTCGCTTCCTTGTTGATGCCGTGATCTCTCCTGACACTTTCATCCCTGATAGAATCTTCTTTAAAATCCTGACCAGCAGGACTATCTGTTTTCTTTTCTTCACTCTTTCCCGTGCTTGAATTTCTAGATCTATTCCTAATATCATCTTCTTGCATTTTCTCTTCGACGTAAGTGTCTGCCGGTACTGGGAGAGATTCTGTTTGCTGTGGTTCGACAGTGGTCTCTGGAGCCCTGGATTTTAGTGGGTCCTCTCCCGAGTTAGATCTTGAGATGTCCTTTGAGGATGAGGTCTCGGAAAAAGGACTTTCTATGTCAGAGGTTCTTCTTGACCACTCTTGACCATCTGAACTGTTCTCCGAGTTGCCTCTTCGTCTGATGATCACTTCTGTAGGAAAAATACAAGTATATTCACATATATATTGTGTGACAATTAATACTGAAAAATGTTTTATTAGTCCAGTTCACAGAAATATTAAGAATCATTGATGCAAAATAAAAGAAGTCTTAGTCCACAGGAATATGATATATATGTGTCACCAAATGACCATTGGCATTGTTACTGTGTTGTCCTCTTTAGTATTAGGGGCAAAGCTGAAATTAGCATCCGTTTATCACTAGCCCATCGGGCTTTCTGACCTCACATTTCACAGTTACTGAAATATGATTTACTATTAACATGATTTAAAGCTTTCAAGGACCTTAACAGAAAAACACTAGGAGCTTAACAGAAAAACACTAGGAGCTTAACAGAAAAACACTAGGACCTTAACAGAAAAACACTAGGACCTTAACAGAAAAACACTAGGACCTTAACAGAAAAACAGTGGGACCTTAACAGAAAAACACTAGGACCTTAACAGAAAAACACTAGGACCTTAACAGAAAAACACTAGAACCTTTACAGAAAAACACTAGGACCTTAACACTAGGACCTTAAGAGAAAAACAGTAGGACCTTTACAGAAAAATATTAGGACCTTAACAGAAAAACACTAGGACCTTAACAGAAAAACACTAGGACCTTAACAGAAAAACACTAGAACCTTTACAGAAAAACACTAGAACCTTAACACTAGGACCTTAAGAGAAAAACACTAGGACCCTAACAGAAAAACACTAGGACCTCAACAGAAAAACATTAGGACCTTAACAAAAAAATACTGCGACATAAACAGAAAAACACTAGAACCTTAACAGAAAAACACTAGGACCATAACAGAAAAACACTAGGACTGTAACAGAAAAACACTAGGACCTTAACAGAAAAACACTAGGACCTTAACACAAAAACAATAAGGACTTAACAAAAAAACACTAGGAACTTAACAGAAAAACACTAGGACCTTTTAAACTGATATATCAGTATGCAGAGAGCAAAATTATAAAAACCATTTATGAATGAGAGATTATATTTTCACTTTGATTTGCCAAATTCAGAAACTTAAGATATGTACCACGGATGTGCTGTAATAAACAGCGTAACATTAGGTTTTAATCTGTTCAAAAGCCAAAGAGGAAGACAGTTGGAGCATAAAGATTCACTACCCATGATTAGAAACCATCCTAAGAAAATGTTTAACTTACTCTGTTGTGGCGGTCCAAATCCTTTCTGTTCCACACCTATTAAAAGAGGCCCTGGGGGTGCCCCAGCCGTGAGTGGTCCACTTGGTCCCATCATTGTTCGAGGTGGTTTAAAGTCCCTGGCTTCAAAACCGCTCTTAGGGTGTGAATGTAACTGTCTCACAGATTCCTATTGAGAGAAGGGGGAAAAAATGTGATAAAAGTGGGCTTAAAGAGCTGGTGGCCGAAAAGTGAAGTTTCTTGAGTCTCAAGAATATTCTTGCACACTGCTTGTAATGGCACTGAATGGCACTCATAATCTTTGGTACGAATGTTCAAATTTAAATGAACTATTTCTTAAAAATAATTATTTGACACCATCATATGAATACAAAATAGTTTTAAAATTCTGTTGACTTAGCAGAAAGCTCCTTTAATCCTTACTCTACCACGCGGCAATTTCATGGCCGTTTTAGGTGCCCCGTCTTTGACTGCCTCGCATTTCCCCGTCTTTGACTCTGCCTCGCATTGCCCCGTCTTTGACTCTGCCTCGCATTGCCCTGTTTTTGACTCTGCCTCGCATTGCCATATCTTTGACTGCCTCGCATTGCCCTGTCTTTGACTCTGCCTCCATTGCCCCGTCTTTGACTCTGCCTCCATTGCCCCGTCTTTGACTGCCTCGCATTGCCCCGTCTTTTGACTCTGCCCCGCATTGCCCCATCTTTGACTCTGCCTCGCATTGCCATATCTTTGACTCTGCCTCCATTGCCCCGTCTTTGACTCTGCCTCGCATTGCCCCGTCTTTGACTCTGCCCCGCATTGCCCCATCTTTGACTCTGCCTCGCATTGCCCATTCTTTAACTCTGCCTCGCATTGCCCCATCTTTGACTGCCTCGCATTGCCCCGTCTTTGACTCTGCCTTGCATTGCCCCGTCTTTGACTCCTGCCTCGCATTTTCAAAAAAGTGTTGGTAGAGTAAAGTTTAACCAGCCTGCGACCAGTGCCAACTCAAAAATATATGCAGCATGGTCTCGGTGGGAGGCCCACCAGGTCACTGAAGCGGATCATGCCCGACTTTGCTGCTCGGAAGACAGAGGACCTAACCTTTATTAGCCTGTGCTTAACCCTTACTCTACCACGCAGCGATATTATTGCTGTTTTGGGTGCCCGTCGTCAACTCCGCCTCCCAGGCGCATTTTCAAATACTGGGTAGAGTAAGGATTAAATGGTTTAATATTTGGTAGTAAAAATATTTCAGCTGACATCAAGAGGTCACATGACTTTGTTAACATCGCCATTTTGTCGAGCAAGAACACTGTAATCTGCTGTACCCTTAATTAGATTTAAATACCTTTACATGTTGTTATATAAGATTATTTTTGTAAGATAATTATGCCGATATCTTGCTGTGCCATTGGTTGCACTAATAAATGTGTGCAGGGGAATAAAAAGACATTTTCTTGATTTCCATCTGATCATGATCGACGTTCAAAGTGGGTTTCTGCTGTATGATGCGACGGCTTCAACTTGGTTCACACTAGGATTTGCAGCAAGAACTTTATATCAGGTATGTAGGCTTTGTCTGAGTATAACTAACAATCAGCTGGCATTAACTTTTAAGTTACTCTTCCTATACCTCGTAAAAATATAAAACTTAAAGAAAATATCAAATCAGAAGCGAACAGAAAATTGTAATTACTAAAATTCACTGAACTGGTAGGTTAGCATGTAGCATGTTTGTTGTATGTGTGATGTGATTGAGCTGTGTGAAGATGCGTGAAACGCAACGACGCCGCTGCCCTGCAAAATGGGAGTTCAGTTGTGTTATAAGTCACGTGATGAAATCCCTCTATACGTTTAATTTGCAACAACTTTTTAATTTGAAAGGTTGGATTAAAAAAATTATCTTTGGGATTCCACTTAATCCCCACTTCATGCAACTGTATTCAATTTACCTGAGTTGGGTATTGTTGTCTCCTGGCCTGCTCCTGTTGCTTCTGAAATCTTGGAGGTAAATTATTCCGACTATTTTGTCTTTGATACCCCATTGGCCCACCTCTACCCCCATCTCTACCCTGTCTTGAGCCATCACTACTCCCACTTTCTGTCCTCTCTCTCCTCTTTAGGTCTTCTCTGGATGGTGGCCGCTCCAGCCTTTCCTCCCACTCTCTCATCGGAGCATCTTCCTTGTCTCTCTGCCCATCCTCTTCATCCTCCTTGCCTTTCGTTTCTGCCAGTTTCTGTTCCAGCTGTCGGAGTTTGGCATTCGCTGCAGATTTTCTCTCATCTTCCATTTTCTGTTCCTCATCTAGTCTGCGTTGACGAGCTCGTTCTATGGCCGAGGACATGTCACTTGATTGCTTTTGGCGACGATTCCTCCAGTTGTCATCTTCTTTGTCCAATGGAGGTTCAGGGCCCTTTGAATCAAAATAGCATACAACTTGAAAAATGTAACCAGTATGAACTTTTTTGTTAAACTAAAAAACGATCCTTACAGAGAATAAATTTCAAGACAGCCACATGCAATTTGGGTAATGTTTGGTCCAGAATCTACAAGGAAGTCATCCACAATATAATTGTACAAATCACGATTTGTTTCGAGCTATGGAAACATAAAAACTTCAAAACATGTCTAAAAGAAAACACAACAGCATGAAAGACATACAGGAGAAGGAATTAATAAATGAATGACAAAGCTTAAAGACTGACATCACAGCAACAAACCCTCAAGAATCTTAAAAATAAAATAAAATTGATAAAACTTTATTTATAGCACCTGTACTGTTAAATATTACCAATGGAAACTTACTAGTGTGGTACAGAGACTAATTGAAAACTCATTTGACAACAAAGACTACTACTCTAGGCAGGCACATTAAACGGAGATGCATGCCCATACATACCTCTTTGACTGGCTGAGGGGGACCTTGTGGAGACAGAGGAGGTCCGATATGGTGAGGGTGAGTACCCATGGGTGGACCCATGTGAGGAGGTGGAGGCCTCTGAAAATGTGGATGTGGAGGCATTCTCTGAAACTGGCCAGGTGGAGGCATGCCCCTCTGATCGAATGCTGGTGGAGGACCTCTGTTCCATCCCTACGAAGGAGCAAAACCACAAACAATCAGCAACTTGAGAAAGAGTTTGATGCACATGAACATATTTGGTGCTGGATTTATGTTATATGATTGAGGACAATATAAACAACAGAAAGGTGAAAAATTGTTCAAAAGCTTGTTCTGTGAAGTAGATTACCCCCGCTAAGAATTATACTTACCTTCTATGCTATAAGAATGCAATCTTTGATATTAGATTAATACAACCAAAACTAGGACTAGTTAGCCCTCCCTCTATACTTGAGCTCGTCATTTCTTTTTAGCATGGTAATACCCAGAATATTCAGCAAAAATTCATGTTTCTTGGCATGGGTGTTCACCTAAGATGCTAAAAAGAAGTGAAAAGCTCATAAATAGCTGAAGAATAAGAACCAGATTTATAGAATACCAAAAGGATCTTCAGCTTGCCCTTGACTTTTAATGCCATAAATTTTTTTTTTTTTTTAAATGTTGAAACTCTGATCAGCCATAATTATGAAATGAGCATTTTACAAAACTAGACTCAGGGTTTGATGGTCTTTTACTGACATCAAATGGGGCACTAGATTGAAAAGTGAGAAAGCATTTTTTAGACTCTAATATTCAGCAAAGCTGTTTGACCCTTGTGATGAACTACAAACTTCCCTAACACCAAAATATATACCAAGCCATTATCCAAGATTCATAACAGGTTAAGTAATAGTTGAAAGATTCATCAAAAAGACAACCTTTCTCAGAGATGGGAATAAATTATACAATTTCCAGTTCTGAATATAGGTATTGAACATATACCCACCAAAAGTCGCGACAGAAATAATATCAATGTAGTGAATACACCTTTATATACTCCCCTTTTTTTGCAATTTAATGCACCTTTCATCGTACAATTACATGAAGATATTTTTAGAACACATATTTACCACACATACTGTTGCTTACTCAAGAAATCTTAAAAAAGGAGAATATTTTCTTTTATATTCTTATCACGAATTTCCTGCGGTTATAACTGCTCCACCGCCGGAACAGTAGATTATTTCCAGCTCAGCCCTTACTTATGGGTCTAGTCTACCTTGAAATTACTAGGTGTCAAGAAAATTTCAGTCGTCTCATCCACCTTTACATTACTAGGTGTCGAGGAAACTTCAGTTGTCTCGTCCACCTTTAAATTATTAGGTGTCAAGGAAACATCAGTTGTCTCGTCCACCTTTAAATTACTAGGTGTCAAGGAAACATCAGTTGTCTCGTCCACCTTTAAATTACTAAGTGTCAAGGAAACTTCAGTTGTCTAGTCCTCCTTTAAATTACTAGGTGTCAAGGAAACTTCAGTTGTCTCGTCCACCTTTAAATTACTATGTGTCAAGGAAACTTCAGTTGTCTCGTCCACCTTTAAATTACTAAGTGTCAAGGAAACTTCAGTTGTCTAGTCCTCCTTTAAATTACTAGGTGTCAAGGAAACTTCAGTTGTCTCGTCCACCTTTAAATTACTATGTGTCAAGGAAACTTCAGTTGTCTCGTCCACCTTTAAATTATTAGGTGTCAAGGAAACTTCAGTTGTCTAGTCCTCCTTTAAATTATTAGGTGTCAAGGAAACTTCAGTTGTCTAGTCCACCTTTAAATTACTAGGTGTCAAGGAAACTTTAGTTGTCTCGTCCACCTTTAAATTACTAGGTGTCAAGGAAACTTCAGTTGTCTCATTCACCTTTAAATTACTGGGTGTCAAGGAAACTTCAGTTGTCTAGTCCTCCTTTAAATTACTAGGTGTCAAGGAAACTTTAGTTGTCTCGTCCACCTTTAAATTACTAGGTGTGAAGAAAACTTCAGTTGTCTCATCCACCTTTAAATTACTGGGTGTCAAGGGAACTTCAGTTGTCTCTTCCACCTTTAAATTACTAGGTGTCAAGAAAACTTTAGTTGTCTCGTCCACCTTTAAATTACTAGGTGTCAAGGGAACTTCAGTTGTCTAGTCCACCTTTAAATTACTAGGTTTCACAGAAACTTCAGTTGTCTCGTCCACCTTTAAATTATGAGATGTCAAGGAAATTTCAGTTGCAATGTACCTGCTGATCAATGGGGATGGGCATGGGACCCATTCCTGGATGGGGCGGTCTCATCAGAGGTGGCATTTGCCTAGGTGGTTCCCTGTTCATCCCTTCTGGATGTGAAACATTTGGATCCCAAGCTTGCCTTGCTGGCCCAGGCCTGTCATCTTCCTGAAATGCACAAATTTGAAGTCGCAATAAAAGCACATCATGCATAATAGAGAATAATTTTAGCACCTAACCAGCGTAGGTCAATATGATTTAAATGGAACATACACACAAAGAAGCTCATTTTGTTAGTTCTATGGACGACATTGGCTACATTGCTTTAAAATCTATTAACTAAGAACACAGCAAATAATCCATTAAACTTTGTAGCTCTATTAACCACGAACACAGCGAACAATCCATTAAACTTTGTAGCTCTATTAACCACAAACACAGCAAATAATCCATTAAACTTTGTAGCTTTTTTAATTTAGTTTACCAGACCGCTATCTAGATTTCTTATTTAAATTCCTTGCTTTGTTATATACTGTCACAATTTTTTGAAGAGCAAGGATTTCTGATTACAAAAATACCCAAACAACATCTAGCTGAAGTTGACATAATTTGAAATGAAGAAATGACATTTAAAAGCCTATACAAACATTCTCATCAACCCCCACCTCCCATTTATTACAATTTTTGCAAAGCGCTAAATATTGATCTGCTGTAACTTTGACTTTAATCTCTGCCTTTTTATATCAATAAACTGTATCTTCAGATTTAATACAAATAATGTGCTGTCTACAAATCAGCACAGCAGGATGTGGCACCACACATGTAAGTCCCTTACAGTCACATCACACTAGCAAGAAGTTCACCTCTAACACCTGATCAGATGAAATATCTCACAATTCCTCATTTCCATTCAAATCACAAAATAATGAAAGTTGATCCATAACTGTTCCAAGACACCATATACTTACTGGGACTGGTTGCCTCTGATCCATGTCGCTTCCCCGCCTGGCATACTGGCCATCTCGCTCCCACCTTTCAGGTTGATCTCTTCTTTCGTAGTCTTGCTCCTCCCGTTCCCGTTCGTCCCCTCTGGAATCCCGCCTCTCCCTCCTCCTCAGGTCAGACGGAGGGTCTCTATGGTCTTCATGTCCTTTGTCAATGTGTTCTTTGGTGTCGTAATCACGATCTCGTTCACGGTGCCTAAAAGTAAAGAGAAAGTATTTTTCTATTGTAATGATGTTTAGAAGTGTAATGGGTCGGTAGAATAAGTATAAAGAAAGGAGCAATGGCATCCCAAAAACCCCCCCCCCTCCTCTAAGAAAAAAATAAAAATAAAATAAAAAAGAATAAAGAGAAATCTAAAATCTAATACTACAATTCACTTCAAAGGAATATTCCTATGAATCTTCATATCTTTGATAGAGGACTTAAAAAGAAACAATTTGGTGTAACATAATGTTGATATCTGCCTCCGTTTAGGAGTTATTGCATCTCAAAGAATGTGCAACTGTTTTGAAAAATGTAGCAGCAAATCCAAGACAATATTTGTGTATTTCTATCAAAATGAATTGCCTCTTTATTAAATTAATGGAAACATTTTATTTTACAAGGTAACAGGCGGCACTTTATAAGAACATGCATGACCCATCTTCCCGTGAAACTTGCTAAGTTAAAGAAAGACATTTTGTTTTGTTTCATAGAAATACATAAGAATTGTCTTGGATCTGCCTTTATGACACTACGTTTTACACTGCGAGGTCACATTGATGAAATCTTTAAAATGTAATAACGCCTCAACGGAGTAAGAAATCAATGGTTTTACACTGAATTGTTTCTTTAATAGTCCTTTATCATACTTAAGACCTTTATTATAAAAATTAAAATTAAAATTGACAGGAATATTTCTTTAATGCTTGCCATTTGTAATATTTTTGGAAGAAACTTCGCTTACCAATTGTTGACAGACATATACATACTGTAGCTGTTTAACTTTGTTGGTGGGGGTACAGTACTTATAGCAATTAATCAAATGTAATTATCACCTTTCATTCCTCGATGATCGAGCTTTTTCTCCATTCTCATCATCACTGAACACCAATTGTTCTGTGTAATCTACCTCTCCCTGCGCGCCAGCCCAGCCTTCATCATTTTTCGGCCCAATTTCATCAAGGTCCTGCAGTGTCTGCTCGCTTATAATGGCAGGTCTTGCAGCATCCTTCTTCCCTTCGGGCATGTTGAAAATTTGTGGACCTCCTTGGGGAGGACCCATGTGTCCTCTTCCTCCACCTGGATGAGGCTGCATTCTGTGAATAGAAAACACGCATGTTAAAGAAACACTTCCTTTTAAAATTTGGTCTTCCAAGCTAAAGATGTCATCAGTCTAGGGTGGTAGGTACTGTCAGCATCACAGATGGAGGCTGTTATGAGTTCCAGCAGACCATTTGACATCTTTGAACTTTGTTTTTAATGGATGCTACAAATACGCAACTACAACAAATGGTACAAAACTTGATTATTTGACTGACTGATGAGATTTTATCTATGCAATTTTTTTGAAAATTCTTTTTTTTTCCATTTTCATTTAAGTCCGACCAAGGTCATGTTCCAAGCATGCATTTCCTGCAAGTCTTAACATCACTCCCTCATTACCAACAAACAAGCCCACAATGGGAAGCTCCTCAGGTAAAGGCAACATGCACCCAAGCCCACAATGGAAAGCTCGTCAGGTAAAGGCAACGTGCACCCAAGCCCACAATGGGAAGCTCGTCAGGTACAGGCAACGTGCACCCAAGCCCACTATGGAAAGCTTGTCAGGTACAGGCAGCTAGCACCCCAAGCCCACAATGGTAGGCTCGTCAGGTACAGGCAACATGCACCCAAGCCAACAATGAGAAGCTTGTCAGGTAAAGGCAACATGCACCCAAGCCCACAATGGGAAGCTTGTCAGGTACAGGCAACATGCACCCAAGCCCACAATGGGAAGCTCGTCAGGTACAGGCAACATGCACCCAAGCCCACAATGGGAAGCTTGTCAGGTACAGGCAACATGCACCCAAGCCCACAATGGGAAGCTTGTCAGGTACAGGCAACATGCACCCAAGCCCACAATGGGAAGCTTGTCAGGTACAGGCAACATGCACCCAAGCCCACAATGGGAAGCGTCAGGTACAGGCAACATGCACCCAAGCCCACAATGGGAAGCTTGTCAGGTACAGGCAACATGCACCCAAGCCCACAATGGGAAGCTCAGGTACAGGCAACATGCACCCAAGCCCACAATGGGAAGCTTGTCAGGTACAGGCAACATGCACCCAAGCCCACAATGGGAAGCTTGTCAGGTACAGGCAACATGCACCCAAGCCAACAATGAGAAGCTTGTCAGGTAAAGGCAACATGCACCCAAGCCCACAATGGGAAGCTTGTCAGGTACAGGCAACATGCACCCAAGCCCACAATGGGAAGCTGTCAGGTACAGGCAACATGCACCCAAGCCCACAATGGGAGCTTGTCAGGTACAGGCAACATGCACCCAAGCCCACAATGGGAAGCTTGTCAGGTACAGGCAACATGCACCCAAGCCAACAATGAGAAGCTTGTCAGGTAAAGGCAACATGCACCCAAGCCCACAATGGGAAGCTTGTCAGGTACAGGCAACATGCACCCAAGCCCACAATGGGAAGCTCGTCAGGTACAGGCAACATGCACCCAAGCCCACAATGGGAAGCTTGTCAGGTACAGGCAACATGCACCCAAGCCCACAATGGAAAGCTCGTCAGGTACAGGCAACATGCACCCAAGCCCACAATGGGAAGCTCGTCAGGTACAGGCAACATGCACCCAAGCCCACTATGGAAAGCTTGTCAGGTACAGGCAACATGCACCCAAGCCCACAATGGGAAGCTCGTCAGGTACAGGCAACATGCACCCAAGCCAACAATGAGAAGCTTGTCAGGTAAAGGCAACATGCACCCAAGCCCACAATGGGAAGCTTGTCAGGTACAGGCAACATGCACCCAAGCCCACAATGGGAAGCTTGTCAGGTACAGGCAACATGCACCCAAGCCCACAATGGGAAGCTTGTCAGGTACAGGCAACATGCACCCAAGCCCACAATGGGAAGCTCGTCAGGTACAGGCAACATGCACCCAAGCCAACAGTGGGAAGCTCTTCAGGTAAAGGCAACGTGCACCCTCAAAGTCAGTTACTAACCAACCCTCAGTACTCTATTGACTCAAACATATCTATTGTGTTGAAGGAACCACATCAATCAGTATGATCAGCAAAGGAATGGTGAGACTTACCTTGGTGGTAGTCTAGGCCCTCTCATCACCATGCCCGGTCCAGGAAAGGGCATACCTGGGAAAGGTCCCTGAGCAGGTGGCACACCACCAGGTGGAACTCCACCTGGTCCAGGAGGTCGAGCACCTGGGGGGAACCTGTACTGTTGAAACTGTTTGGAGAAAAAATGAAAAAATAATAATAGTCAGAATGTTTTAATCTAAATCAATTACAAATAATACAGAAATGATAATTATTTTCACTCCATTTCAATTTTCTTCTTTTCTCCTATGATCAAAGTGAAGCCCTTATTTGTACTCTCTGTAAAATGTGAAAAAAGCTTTTTCTAAGAATTAGTTTAGTTGTCACACATATGCGTCGTGTATGATACAGCAGAACACACATATCCGTCGTGTATGCTACAGCAGAACACACATATCTGTCGTGTATCATACAGCAGAACACACATATCCATCGTGTATGATACAGCAGAACACACATATCCATCGTGTATGATACAGCAGAACAACAAGATACACAAACCTGTGAAGGAACTAGAGCTGTGAACGTTTAGGGATTTTAGTAAACGTGTACACGCCAAAAAAAGCGAGCGTGTATCGTGTACACGAGTTTAGTACCGTAATTTTCGGAAATACACCAAAATTGCTCCAAAACTACAAGGTGAAGTAAAAAAATCGCGCAACTAGTATGGCAAAAGTACTGACTGCTTTGCCCAAATAGACGCTAAGTTTTGCTTTCCAAATCGTAAAAAGTTTACTTCTACAGTACAAATTATAATCTTTATGGAAAATATGCATAGAAATTCAGTTTAGAAAGAACAGATAACTTCCTTTCAATGTCATTTAAACTCAACATCGCGTAACTTGTTTGTCGTATTCGCTACGGCTTTCAAAGTTCTGTGAAAATCTTGCTTACTGAGGCCTATGATATACCTCGCCGTAAAACATTTCAAAACTACGCCACCACCACCAGGAAGTTCTGAAATATCAGCCCTCTCAAAAAAAATGGCCGCCATCTTTGCGCAGCATGCAGAATTTCAGCTTTGTTAAAACCTTTTTCTGTTTATTTATTATGCAATATTTTTTCTTTCTTGCAAAATTTATTTGACTCATCAGGTAATATTTACATGTAAATGTACTGGTTGTCACGATTCAAGTGTTTTTTGGTCGATGAAACGGGCCTTGATTGTGTGGGATTTAAAGCCCTATGGCCTAACGTTAGGCCTATTGTTAGTTTCACTGTTTACTGCTGCACATTCGCGGTGCATTTTACAAGTTAGATTACTCAGATTTCGCGAAACCAAAGTGCATAATATCCCCATTCATTGGTGATTACTGCGCATTTGTGATTCGCACATTTAAAAAAGATTAATGCTAATCGGGTTTACAGTTTGTAAAGTATCATTGATTGGAATTTTGTCAGCCGAATGAATGTGTGATTTGAATCATCAATATTGATTTTCAACGGCAAGACACTAGGCCTATAATGTATGAAAAACGATTACTCGCAATGAAAATTTAGTAAACGTTTACAAAATTTGCGAGCGTGTAGCGAGTACACGCTAAACGGTCACAGCTCTAGAAGGAACTACTTTAAAATCTGGTCCCACTCAAAGCAGTGTCATAAGATAGATAGCTTTAATGAAGAAAAAGGAAGTTACAACGAGATAAGTGATGCCACACACTTGTTTTCCTCATGTTATTTAAAACTCTTTTAATTGGTATATTTCATACCAAATATCTTTGAAAGAGAGATCAAACCGGCTTCTCTAGAATTTGCTTTACTCATAGTCTACGAACTGGTGGGTTATCAGTTTGATTATTTTACATCATTTTTTAACAGCTCATGTTATATAGAAATGTCCACAGCTGTTTGATGAACCAGTTGTGAAGCGCTGGTGAAGAAAAATCACACCTTGCACTCAGGACCTCTAGCATGCCAAGCTGAAGCCAGGGCTTAAAATTTGCATTGGTTTATAGCTAGCCTGTAGGCTTTGTCACCTGATATTTCACTAACCCAACTGAACTTTTCACAAGCCTAAACAAACATAAACACACTACAATTATTCAGATTATAGGACTATGTTGATGGGCTTAAATGAATGAAGTTGTGCTAGCCTGTAGGTAAGATCAACTAGCCACGGGCTAGCGGCTTTATGCTTATTTCGAGCCCTGGCTGAAACTATGACCACTAGCCCATGGAGTTCTTGGTCTGAAGCCAAAAAACAAATAGAGGATAAAATATCTAAATGTACAAAAGGCAAGCAAATGTGTAACCATGATGTCGTACAAGTGATGATGTCGTACAAGTGATGATGTCGTACAAGTGATGATGTCGTACAAGTGATGATGTCGTACAAGTGATGATGTCGTACAAGTGATGATGTCGTACAAGTGATGATGTCGTACAAGTGATGATGTCGTACAAGTGATGATGTCGTACAAGTGATGATGTCGTACAAGTGATGATGTCGTACAAGTGATGATGTCGTACAAGTGATGATGTCGTACAAGTGATGATGTCGCACAAGTGATGATGTCGCACAAGTGATGATGTCGCACAAGTGATGATGTCGCACAAGTGATGATGTCGCACAAGTGATGATGTCGCACAAGTGATGATGTCGTACAAGTGATGATGTCGTACAAGTGATGATGTCGTACAAGTGATGATGTCGTACAAGTGATGATGTCGTACAAGTGATGATGTCGTACAAGTGATGATGTCGTACAAGTGATGATGTCGTACAAGTGATGATGTCGTAAAAGTGATGATGTCGTACAAGTGATGATGTCGTACAAGTGATGATGTCGTACAAGTGATACATCATCGTACAAGTGATGATGTCGTACAAGTGATGATGTCGTACAAGTGATGATGATATACAAGTCTGATGTCGTACAAGTGATGATGTCGTACAAGTCTAAACTCAGTCATTTATGTTGGAATCTGTCAAACGCAACAAAAAAGATAATCAAATACTTCCTTCACCAGTCTTTCTAAATTGTCCTGTAAAATGAGTGATAAACATGCTTCACAACTGAAATGAGCTTTTAAATATGTAATGTGTAAGGTCATCCTTAAACAAATGTTTGTTTGGATTAACCACACCTACCCAACAAAATTGCTAGTACTCAAATAATTTTTTGGTAATTTTGTCTGAAACACATTAGTACATAAAAAGTTCATAAAAAAATATTTAAAAAAAACTTGAATTTTTGGCCAACAATTTTCTTTTTGCCTACCTACTGGCCCAAATTTTCAGTGCAAGATGCATTACACCAAACAAACCATTTGTCAATGTGAAAAACTTACATAAGGGGGCATCATTCCATAATGTGGAGGCATAGGACCTCGCATAGGAACTCCATTCATACTGACAGGAGGCATCTGAGGTGGGGGCATTCCAGGTGGGACCACCATGGAGCCTTTTTCATCCTTTTCCTCACGAGGTCCACCTGGCCCTTCAAGTGAGGGGCCAGGGCCACCACCTGACTTGTTCCCTAACGAGCCACCTCCTTCTCGCCAACTGGCAACATCTGAAGAATAAATGGACATTTTAAATACAGTTAAGGAATGCTTCAAAGCAGACAAGGGGGACAGAGTCAAAGATCAAAATTCCTGAGGTTGTTCACATTTTAAAGTTCATGTCTCCTGATTTTGCCGTCTCTTGACATAACAGCAATTTACTGCAGTAACATGTACTAATAACACCAAGTCTAGTGTCATGACAAGTGAAAATTATTTTCTACAAACAATGCTAAACTTATGATTTGCCAATGGCAACAAATTTATTCTGTCAATTATATTCTCACTTTGTATAAAAACACAGCCAAAGAATTTGTTGCAACATTTCCTTCAATTCACAACATCAATATCTTGTCCACTCAAAAGGCTTAATAGTACAAGTTTGCGGCGAGTTATCGGGTAAGCGATTGATAAAGCACATCCCTAGTTCTTACTTTGAGGTCTTAGACTTGGTCCAGGTCCATACTGTGCCTCTTGAGGCTTGGTATCTCTGCCTTCCTGAGGCTCTTGGGGAAGGTCCCCTGCACCGAGAGTAGGGAATTCTCGGTCCATTGATGTCATTGGGTGTCGATGTGACCCTGTAAAAGCAGAAACGATACACATTTTGAAGGTCTATGGATATGAAGAGGAAACTTGAGCTAAATTGAATTCAAGTCTACTGAAAACCCAGGGAAATGGCACAAATAATTTAGATGTAATATGCAAGTTTTGATGCAAAATTGTTCAGTATGGCTAGGCAGACCTCTCTAACTTCTCATGTAAATCAGCTGTTTTCAAAAACAAACAAAACAATTTTACAGGCTAATTTAAGCATTGTTAATTTAGAGCTTTGTTAATTTAGAGCAATGCCTTGACTGAAATCAAGAAGAAAAAATGTGTAACAACTATATGGATATTCAAACCAATCTGCCATTTAATCCCTAATATATTTAGCATATATTAAACCAAAATATAAAGTTGCCTTGATATTCCAATGCCATAAAAGGAACACAATCTTTGCCTCCAATTCAATTCTACTTTAAAAATTAAAATTTTAACACAAGATAACAAGGCGATGGGCTAAGAAGGGTTAGTTACCCCATAAATAACACCACTACCATCACAACAAACAAACAAAGACAGCCATAGTAAAGAACTTATCAATATTGACTTTAAAATTGTGAACAGAATTGGAGCTAACTACCCACTCAGGCAAACCATTCCACTCATTAACAACTCTTTGCAAAAAGCTAAAATGCTGAATATTTATTTGGAACGTCTTTGGTCAAATGCAAACTTACCACGTGTCACATGAGGATTAGCTGAAACATGCAAGAAATTACAGGAAGTCAAAGCATCACCACCAGATAGTAATTTAAAAACCTAAATCATCGCCACATACTTTTCTCAACTCAAGCGTGGTCAAAGCAAGATTTTACAACCTAGATTCATTAGAGGAATTCCTTACTTCAGGAATAAGTCTAGTAGCTCTTCACTGAACCTGCTCCAAAATAAACTTATCTTTCTCATAAAAGGGATTCCAAGCCTGAATAGCATACTCAAGGTGAGGTCTGACCAGAGATCGCGTTGACGACAAATTTGTCGCCATGGCTGAAACTTTATACGACACAGGTTGTACCTGCATCGTAAGATTTAGATATAGCATGTGGAATTTTACACCAGAGTTTTTCATTAACATGAATAAAAATCATGAACATCTATCTTACCTCTCTGACGAGATTCAAAAGTTTTATTTCACACAAAAATGATTTTGAATTACTCAGAAACAAAAGAAAAATGACACAACTACAAGACTAACGGCAGAATGATTCAAGATGCCCGTAGTGCTGTACATAATCATATATAGGCTAGTACATAGACCCTATGCATGATGTATGTAAACTGTACAGTGTATGTGAAAGTTTTGATATTGTTTTGAATGCAGGCTGTCAATTGTCAACGATATTATTAGCTAGGATTCTACTTTCCTTCTGTATTGTGTTGATCGTGTATCTGTGAAGTGATCAGTCTGCAAGTCAAGTTACTATACTGTAAAGAAGTAGGCGTGCCGAGATCTGAATAGTGTATTATCTTGACAATTGGTCAAAGTTCACTAAAATCTCATGAAAGTTTTGATACGATAAACAAAAGTATTTTTTAGTTTATTTTGGGATTCTTAACCCAAATTTGATGACTCAACAGTCAACATTATGATTGGGTATAAACTTTTTCTTAATATTTTATATGATAATAATAGTCCGATGTTTTAATTTTTTTGGTATTTTAAGCGCAATTTTCATTCTTTAGCAAGGCAGGCCTAAACAAGTGTGTGTGTTAACAATTACTTGCATGCTTCGCTAGCGTGCAGTGCCCTATGCATTACACAGTGCCCTATGCATTACACAGTGCCCTATGCATTACACAGTGCCCTATACATTACTCAGTGCCCTGTACATTTGACGGCAAATTTACAAAATACGCCAAAATTCAAGGGCTTGTCGTAACCAAATACGCCCAGGCAAAAATTTCTAATTTAACCTCTGACAACTACTAACTGAAACTTCAGCCAGAAGCTCATATCTGTTATACCCCCTCCTTCTTTCCCGTAATCATAACTAGTTTAAGGGACTCGGATCCTCAAACCGTCTCTTACGAACCAATCAACATGATCAACAACATCTTATCTATCATGAAGGACCTACCCCTACGCGGCACCAGACCAACAAGTAGAACCCTACAACCTGTGTCCTTCAACTTGAATAACAAATCCATGAACCTATGCCTAACAGAATCACCTAAAAGAATCGATTGTTTTTTTATTTCAGTGCACCACTACATTTTTACTCGATTGTTTATAGCCCTTTAAAATAAAAAAGGTAGCCTACCTCTCATCATTACATCTGAGGCAGGATGTGCCCACGATTTCTGCTGGTCCTCTGTTGGTCTTGGTGGTGGAGCTGCTGCTGGTGGCGCCGCTGGTTGGGGTTGTGGTACTGGTGCTGGTGGTGCTTGGTTGGGTGGTAACTCTTGACTGAAGAAACAAAAAAGAAAGATAATGCTTTAACTCCTGAAATCAATTTGCAAGAGATGGAAATGGATTTAATGAAAAAATTTCACAGTAATTGAAGGTCAAGCTTCAGTTAAATATTTTGGAGCAACTCTACATGCTACCATGTCTATGACAAAATGCATCTCTGATATTTGTAAAATTGCTAGTCGTAATTGATCTATTATTAGGAAAATTCATTAATTTTTAGATGTTGACTATACTAAGATTATTGTTTATGCACTCGTTATGTCTCACCTCGATTATTGTAATCCTCTTCTCTTTGGTCTACCTTAGTCTTCACTGGCTAAATTACAATGTATTCAAAACACTGCTGCCAGACTTATTCTTAAACTAGACAATTATAGTAGCATAACAAATGCCTTTAAAACTTTACATTGGCTTCCAATCAATGCTCGGATTGAATTCAAGATTCTGGTAACCACATACCCGAAGCGAGCAGTTTGACACCAGCAAGTTTTTTCGGCAATTTACCAGTGCTTTACCGGCGTTTTAAAGGCGAATTTAAAAATGACAAAATCGGGAGATATTTTGTTCAGTTTCACAAGCCATCGCCACTGCAAAACAATTTAAATTAGTGTCATTAAAACATAGTGTCATTATAACATTAAAATATTGCCCTGCCCATTCAGTTAAGTAATCCATGAAAGGTCTGAATTGAGTGAAAACGTTCGACAATATCAGAAACGCAATGGGAGTTTGAAACATCATATCAAAGTATTCATTAGGGCCTACATTAATAAAATGTGAACATCACATCAAAATATTCACATCAGAATATTATTAGAACATCACATCAAAATAATTAAATTCATTCATTAATTTAATTACGACAAGTCATAACTGATTATGATTTTAAATTATAAAACAAGCTTAAACGAAAATTAAAACGATCACCTATGAAAATAAAGTTTGTACTCTCCTTCCAGTTTTTTTATAGTGTTTTTCTTTTCAATAAGCAGATTATTTTTATTCGCTAGTGCAATATTGCTTGTACTTTTTTCCTTTTCTGTTATTTTCAATTCAAACAATTTTTAACCTACATTTGTGTATGAAAGTTCAATCGCGGTGAAATAGATGCATGTATAACGAACAATTGTAAGCAACCATTTCTGCCAAAGGTTAACAAAACTATTTTCCAACTTCAAAACACACAATTCCATAGACGAGACAGAAAAAGCTAAGCAATGTTTATTGCAGCGAACAGCAATTTGTTAGGACTTTAAAATTACGGGAAAATATGCACAAACACACTTAAAAAAAGTATGGGAGAATACACAACGAAATTAACAAAATCAAGTTACTCAGAAGTCCTGGTCCAAAAAAATTGTTTAAAACTTTAAAACAAGTTTCCAAAGATAAAGATTTTTTTTTTAAACTTCTCCATTATTATCAATATTATATACCATATATTTTAAGTGCTCATTTCAGAACAAAATATGCCAGCTCACAAGCACTTACAATGGAAAACAAAAATAACATATACATAAACTTATTCTAGTACCTATAAATAAACTTATACTTATACAAAAACATATACTTATAGCAACAAAAACAGGCATTAACAGGCAAAAACAGACACTTAAAACAAAAAACAAAACATTACTAATGAAAATATTGAGTGTATAAGTGAGTTTTACTCCATCATAGAAAATGAAAGAAAACAAAAAATATCAAAGCTGTAAAACTGCAAACAAATGCTATTTCCTTGTTTTTAAAACCTGTTTCTACTTCCATCTTCCAACTTTGCAAATAACAAATGAAAAAAACTTTAATAAACCAGTGGTACATTTCTTCCGAGCAGGAAGCTGTCGCCCCAGTTAATGGCTGCCAAGCTAATGTATAGCAAATTATTACCACATATCGCATCAGTATAAATTCTACTTAATAACTCAAAATTATTAGAACTGTGTCAGAAAAACAACAATATATCTCGTTCAATGATATGCTGCCCACGTCCCCATTCACATGTTACTACTTCTGGGTGGTTTATAATCTGGCGACAGGTTTCCTTGAAGTCCTCGGCCACGCGGCGCTAAGTTGTTGAAAGACATACTGCATGCATGACACTTTTATGTAAACATTCAAAATGGAGAAAAGCCGAAAAAAGAAAAGAAAAAAAAAGACAAGAATACCAAAACCCAGAGGGGGAGTGGACATCTAGCATTTTGTTAAGTGAGAAATATGAGGAAATTCACTGAGCACGGGAGAGGGATGATGGAAGCATTGCCTTATCTTTATTCCGGAAAACAAATCATAAAAATGGGGAGGGGGAAGGACAATATCAGATACCAAGTATGTTTTCACAGTAAAAAGAATTCCAACTCAAATTCAATGTTTGGTGATCAAATTTGCCGTTTGAAACTCAAAACAAGGGAAACTTAACAAAAAACCATAGCACTGCCGCCCCAATCCACCCCATTCTACCTATTTGTAATACTTCCATTTTTTGTGAAGAAATTCAAGAAAATGGAGGAAGGGACGATACGATCTACAAAATTATGTTTCATAAAAGAGAATGCCCCACCCTAAATTCACTACTTCAACGATCCCAGATTGTCGCTTCAACTTGCAAATGAGCTAGGAGATCATAACAAAGATCCACTCCCCCGCCCCCTTCTTGCTGTCGTAATACTTTAATTTTTGTGGAGAAATTAAAGAAAATTGGAGGGGATGAGATAATTTACCAAATTACTATATATCTTTATAAAGGAGAATGAATGCCCCCACCCAAAATCCGATAGCCTGATAATATTAAATTAAACATGTAGAAGAAGGAATCACTCTGTGGAGAATCTTTTCAAATCGCTATTAACCGCTGTGATCCCCGGTCCCTTACCCATAACTACTAAACTCAAGTATATGTCTTTAGACTTTAAATAATTGAAAGACAACATGAAAATCGGGAGGGGGCATATACCTTTGAAAGTTTTTCCCTTTAAATGTAAAAATCGTAAGTATTCCCCTTTTAATGTGTCAATCTTAATTAATTGGACTGCGCTAGACCAAAGTCCAGACACAGCTGGCGTCAATTTGTACACAAATCTGTCAAAGGTGTTGGGAATGGGAAGCGGCATTATTTATAATTCTTTAGAAGCTTGCCGTGTTTTTGCAGTATGTGTTTCATAGAGATTAATGTTATTGGAGTTTGATGTTCGTAAGTTCCAGGTAAGAATTAGAATATATCTGTTGGAAGGAAAGACATTTTCGCACGATCTAATTTATAAAGAAATAATTCCGCACCTGGGCTTATCAAATAGTGGAAGCATCATGTATGTTTCTGTTTACTTACGTCGCTGATTTCCAACTTTCGGACATAGATTGTGATGCATTTTTTTCAACATTGGAGGTCTACACTGAGCAAAGAGTGCTTAGTTCAGAATTGTATTTGTTCTCATTTTATTATTTTTTTCTATTCTTTTCTTTCGCGTTTCACTTTTACTGTATATGAAACTACATATTACAAAGTTTTTGACAACGTTTTTTAATATTTTGGTGGAAATATTTCACGAGTTAAAATTTTACTCGACTATTTGGAATACTACATATTTCAAAATAAAACATGGAAATCTCATTAAATTAAACTTGTTTTTTTTTTTTCTTCGCCGATCTTTTTTATTTCGCTTATCATTTTGGTTTTAGTTTATATAAATTCATTCAATTTTCATTTTATGATTTATAAAAAAAAATAATCCAAACACAAGTTGCATTAGGGCCACGGTTCCTTACTTTTCAGGTTGTAATTTTTTGTTAAACTTATTGAAAATATATAATGATCGTAAATCTCTGTGGCACATTCTGCATTGTCGCTACCATTTTATTGTGGGTTGATCTGTTTCCTTTGAAAAGACACGGGAAATGAAATACTTAATTTTGCTTAAAACGACATCAGTTTAAAAGTATCTGAACTTAAAAAATTTGCAGGTTCAATACCTGTGCAGACGTTAAATATTACACACAGTGGACAAAACTTTCCTCGCTGCAAAAAATAAGAGTTGTGATTGGAAAATTACGCTCGTGATAGTATCTAAAAATTATATCGCAAGTCATATGCTTTTGGCTTCAAAATGGTTTTTTTTTCAGCGCTTTTCCGGCGGCATTACCAACGCAATTGTCAAACTGCTCGCATTGGTACTGTACAATGCATTATTATATAACACTGGCCCGTCTTATAGTAGTAATTTATTGTCTCGTCATATTTCACATTACTCTCTCCGCTCCCATAACTGGATTTAATTAGCTGTTCCCCGTTCCCGTTGCAAAACGTTTGGCGATCGTTCTTTTGCTGTAGATGCTCCAAAACTTTGGAATTCCTTGCCACCTAATGTGAAACTTACCGACAATGTCAATTTTTTTAAATCAAGACTTAAACTTGACTCTTTCACCGTTAATTTTCTTAGTTTTTACCGTTTTAATGGTTTTAGGCTTTGTTTGCTTTTGTTGGTTTTTACATTTTTTTTACGTATGTTATGGTTCTATAACACTCTTATTTTTTCTCTTGGTCACTTCACTTTTCAAGTTTCTTACAATTTATTTGCAGTTTAATATCACTTATCATTTTCTGACATTTGAGTATCATTTTATGTAAATTCTTTACTTTTTGTGCATATTCTTACTATTATTTGTACAGCGCTATAGAATATTTATATAGTTACAGTATGTGAGCTTTATAAGTTGTATAATAATAATAATAATAATAATAATAATAATAATAATAATAATAACTTTAATTTAAGAGATATCATAGATACAAATATTTTTATTCTTATGCAAATAAGCTACAGTAATTAGTATGCACACACAACCCCAAATCATGCTCATTTGAACAGTACCCATGTCCTCTACCCTGTAACAAGTACCAAGTTATTATCTAAGGTTAAATATTTTATGCAAATCAATTGTTATGCAAAAAACCTAATATGCACATTACACCTCATCATTAAGTGTAGACAATGGTCTTTACATATATGATCATTTGTGTAAACAACATCCACACTCCCTCTTTAATTTAAGATATCATAGATACAAATATTTTCCTTTGTTAAGCAAATAAGCTAATTAGTATGCACACACAACCCCCTCCCCCCCAATCAATATCATTATTTGAACAGTACCCATGTCCTCTACCCCTGTGCCAAGCGACATAAATGTACATCATTCATAACTTAAGTTATGCGCTCATAAATGTTAAACATTTTGTATGAGTCTATTGTTATGCAAATAACCTTATTAATAAGCACACTTACCTTAACATTAAGTATACACAATGCTCTTCACATATATGATCATTTGTGCAAACGAAATCCCCACATCCACTTTAATTTAAAAGAAATAAATACAAATATTTGCATTGTTATGCTAATAAGCTAATTAGTATGCACACACAACCCCTAATCATGCTCACTTGAACAGTACCCCAATGCCAAGATACATGACTGTACAACATTCATAACTTATGAAAACTAACCAAAAACTTTTACCCAAAAACTTTTAACCACAAATTTGACCTGACAAATGCTTTCATTGTTATGCAAATAAGCTAATTAGTGTACACACACAACCCCTCACAATGATGCTCATTTGAACAGTACCATGTCCTCAACCCCTATGCCAAGTCACATTGAATGTACACCATTCATAAGTTATGAAAACTTGAACCAAAAAGTTTAATCAAACCTTTGACCTGACAAATATTTCCATTGTTATGCAAATAAGCTAGTTAGTATGCACACACAACCCTCCAATCATGCTCATTTGATCAGTACCCATGTCCTCCATCCCAATGCCAAGTCACATAAATGTACACCGTTCATAACTTAAGTTATGAAAACTTTAACAAAACTTTACCGGACGCCGATGTTGGGGGTAGTAAAATAGCTCTACTATTCTTTGAATAGTCGAGCTAAAAAATGTATTTTGTTAATTTGGAGATGTATTCAATTTTTCTATTACACATATGCATTATTATTTGCTAGAAATAAATGGTGTCATTGTCATACTTAACATCACATACACCACACTGCTGCTTACCTTGGATCTGGATTTTCTCCTCCCCATCCTGAACCTCCTGATGGGACTAAAGAAATGTTTGGATCGTTTCCTTTATGTTCGCTTCTTATGCTTGGCAAATGGGCTGGTGGGGGCATACGACGGGCTGAAGCCACTTTTCCGAGACTTTGCAAACCTTTTCCATGACTTACTGTAGGTTTTTAAGATAAAGATGTAACAAAAAGTCAGTTTCTTATCTTTAACTCGAGATTACAATTTGTAAAGCTTTCAATCGTTGTCCTCTTAGAGACTTGTTTTTAATGCTATAGAATTTGAGGACAATTTTTTTCTCACAAAATTCAGAAAGATATCCAAATTCTGATTGCATGTGCAAAAAAAAAAAAAAAAAAAAAAATCACTGGGGTAAGCTTGGGAGACGTATCAATATATTTCAATATTGACCCATATCGATATGGCCGATATTGAGTTCAAGGGTCATATCGATATACCAATATTACGTTCTCCAACTAATACATGGACTATTACAAAGGTAAACATGAACTATCAAACATCCAAGTATTTTTCATTTAACAGCCACAAAAAGTTATTTAATTTCATTTATATCAAAGTTTCAGGCAATCACTTATGATAAAACTTTATTACAACATCAATATTGTGATAACAATTACCTCAAAATCCGTCCATGAACAAAAAACAAACTTGGATTCATGGGATATACAGATGTAGAAAGGCATTGCACATTATGTAAACTTTATACTTGATGGCTTATGATGTTCAGACAACAAAAATCATAAGATTTTGAATCCTCAAACATCGTGTCAAGTTTTCTCAAAAGCATTACTGAATCTGAATTGTTATATTGAAGTTTCATTAACAGACAAATCACTGACAAAACTATGAGGTTTTTCTCATTTTGTTCGTTCAGAAAGTCCTAAAAGTGACAGACTGGTCTTGCCAGATCGATCAGATACTGTACACTGTAACCACACACACAGTAACTAATACTGTACTAAACTATACTATGTACACTCAGTGGTACCACAACTACTAAAGTTTCTACTGAGTGACAACACGTGTGCAAACATTGCAGCAGACTAGAAATTAATATTCTGTTTTATATATGGATTTCTGAAAGTCTAGAAGTCCATAAAATGTTACCAAAAGATGCCTTTCATTCATGAAAAGTGACGTATGAAATATAAAGAATTAGAGCTGAATTTTGTGAGGCATACCTACTGTACCAGTTCTACAAGGCATACCTACTGTACTTCTACAACAATTTCTTTCAAAGATCTTATGCTGAGACCTAAACTTTTCCAATGTTTCTGTGCTTGATCTTTTGAGATAGAAACCATGCATGTTTTAAGCATAATGGGCTTGTTTGTTTGATGAGGGCTTAACGGCACCACGACAACAAGGGTCAAATTGTGCCTGAGAGGTCAGATCATCCTAGAGGTGAAAACAGGGGGAGAATGAGAGAAATACAAGAACTAAAACTCAGAAAGCTGGGATTGAGGGAGGAGGTGCATGGGTGAGAAGAAAAAAAAAGTAGAGAGAGGAAGGGGGGGGGGGGGAGTTTGGAAGAGGAGGACTAAATATGGTTGTAGAGGGAAGCATGATGAAGGAAGGAGATCATTTTATCCATTGGGTTTTTCTGGAAGATATCGATATTGCATAATTATCAATATCGCCCAAGCTTACTTTGAGGATAAACGTTTAAATATACCGTATCTTGCATAACAAAAACATCATTTTACCACTGCCTGCTGCCTAATTTTCTTCCTAATAAGTTAAAAAAGCACAAGTACTGTACAGTCCATACTCTCCACATTAACAAGGATACAGCGTAGCAGTTGCCTAATCTTTTAGGGTTTACAACACTTAGTGCATGGGGAAAAAAGACAGGCATAAACGCAATTTATTGATTGATGTAAAGATATTATAAAAAATGTTGGGTGGGCGCTTTTTGTCTTATCTTGAAGATGATAAAGACATGCTTGATATTATCTTAAAGATCATAAAGACTTGCTTGATATTATCTTAAAGATCATAAAGACACGCTTGATATTATCTTAGAGATCATAAAGACACGCTTGATATTATCTTGAAGATGATAAAGACACGCTTGATATCATCTTGAAGATGATAAAGACACGCTTGATATTATCTTGAAGATGATAAAGACACGCTTGATATTATCTTGATGATAAAGACACGCTTGATATTATCTTGAAGATGATAAAGACACGCTTGATATTATCTTAAAGATCATAAAGACACGCTTGATATTATCTTGAAGATGATTAAGACACGTTTGATATTATCTTGAAATGATAAAGACATGCTTGATATTATCTTGAAGATGATAAAGACATGCTTGATATCATCTTGAAGATAATAAAGACATACTTGATATCATCTTGAAGATCATAAAGACACGCTACAGTACCTGCTCAATACAATCAATTATATGTTAAAATGCCATTATCAAGTTTAAACCAAGAAGTATTGATGACACAAAATAAGTTTTGAATGCTTGAGTCAGCACCATTGCATGCAAGATGTGCATTTGGTTATTCTAGAGGTCCCCATGTAGTAAAATACCCCCACTTACTCCCTTACAGCATGCATGCTTTTCTTTTAATGAAATGTTTTATGCAAATACAGTATCTGTGACTTTAGTTCCCAGTCAATGTTAAATAAGTTAAAGAAGAAAGAATTCTTACACCAGACCACCCAAAAACTTTCAAAACATAGGTTTAAAAATAAACAGATTTATACGAAAATAGTTTTAACACATACAATATTGAAAACTTTGGTTCATCTTTTCACAATTGAAGTTAATGTAAATTTTAAAAAACACAACAAATTGTAAGTTTATATGGAATTTTGTAGCTTTTTAAAATGTTATACTGTAGGCTTTTTCAAGGCATTAAAAATAATTTACTCTTGATAATCATTAACCAAACATAAAGGAACCTCTTTTTTGATATTTTGAATGTGTGAGGCTAGTTTTTTTAAAGTAATAGCATTGTTCCTTCATCCTTCATTGTTCTTTCTTGAAACACATAAATTGATTTATCAATGCAAAATAAGAAAACAATAACATTACTTCCTTTATATACAACAAAATTGTATACATAAACAAAAGAACAGGCTGACAGACTATAAGACCTTATGTACTATTGAAAGCAATGCAGAACGCATTTAAGTTTGGAGCACATTTAACTCCGAAAGCAATTCAACTCCGCAGAACGCATTTAAGTTTGGAGCACATTCAACTCCGCCCAGAGTTTAGAACACATTCAACTCCGCCCAGAGTTTGGAACCTAATTCAACTCCGCCCAGGGTTCCACCTAGAGTTTGGAACACATTCAACTCCGCCGAGAGTTAGGAACACATTCAACTCCGCCCAGAGTTTGGAACACACTCAACTCCGCCCAGAGTTCCACCTAGAGTTTGGAACACATTCAACTCCGCCGAGAGTTTAGAACACACTCAACTCCGCCCAGAGTTTGGAACACACTCAACTCCGCCCAGAGTTCCACCTAGAGTTTGGAACACATTCAACTCCGCCGAGAGTTAGGAACACATTCAACTCCGCCCAGAGTTAAGAACACATTCAACTCCGCCGAGAGTTTAGAACACACTCAACTCCGCCCAGAGTTTGGAACACACTCAACTCTGCCCAGAGTTCCACCTAGAGTTTGGAACACATTCAACTCCGCCGAGAGTTAGGAACACATTCAACTCCGCCCAGAGTTTGGAACACACTCAACTCCGCCCAGAGTTCCACCTAGAGTTTGGAACACATTCAACTCCGCCGAGAGTTTAGAACACACTCAACTCCGCCCAGAGTTTGGAACACACTCAACTCCGCCCAGAGTTCCACCTAGAGTTTGGAACACATTCAACTCCGCCGAGAGTTTAGAACTCAACTCCGCCCAGAGTTTGGAACACACTCAACTCCGCCCAGAGTTCCACCTAGAGTTTGGAACACATTCAACTCTGCCAAGAGTTTGGAACACATTCAACTCTGTCAAGAGTTCGGTGATATTATTCTTAAAGGCAAAGTCACACTGGACATGAAACTTCGGATTTAATATACTTATCAAATCAAATCCATTTAACATAGAAAGGGCATTGTGAATAATTATACAAAGAAAGTATAAAGCATAGAATGCGGTCAAGTTATTATTTGTTTTGTAAGCAAAACGAAACTACATGGTATGACATGTCATCTACCGATGACAGCAGATAATTACAGGCAATGCAATCCTAGAATGAATAGCAGCTACAATTACATGACTAGAAAAGGTGGTCCAAGACTTGATATCATGATAATTTCAAATGAAACACCAGAAACTTTTACACAGGAAGTCATGTCATTCTATAGATCTCACCTGCGACACGCTGAGGTTCTACGCTTTTTCCTTTATAAGTATCGTATAAATTGAGTGTTGAGAATTTTGTCTTGCCATCTTTCCCCTTGTTAGACGCCCCTTGCCTGTCAGACATCCTGTAGAAAGTGCTGACATGGAGATTGGTAGCTCTGGATCAGCTAGCATCCACAGAGAAACCAGGCAATAAAGCTAATGAGAAAAAGAAGAAAACAGACTGGTCAAATCTAGGTGTCTTACTACAGTATACTGTAATCACTACTGTATAAGAAGTTTACCAATAAGAGTCCGCTAGCCCCAGAGCTGTAAATATTCTACGATTTCGGCAGTTATAACCCCGCAGGGCCTCCTTCAAGGAATTTTCACTTGTCTCCAAACATGGGGAAATATGTCTCTTATTCATACAGATTACCACTTTGCAATCCAAGGGGGGATTTTTGGGGTGGGCCAAAATTGGTCACACCAGATTGTTATTAAAATCACATGGTGCCTAGGAATTGCGTGCGCTTAACGGCATGTTCTCCAGGGGGCAAATTAAGGGCCCTTGGTGGGGTCCAAGGGGCAAAACCCCCACAGGATCTGGGATTTGGGCCATTTTGTGGGTACAAAATGCTCCATATGCTCTATTTTGTGGGTCCAAGATACTCTATTATGTAGGTCCAAAATGCTCCATTTTGTAGGTCCAAAATGCTCCATTTTGTAGGTCCAAAATGCTCCATTTTGTAGGTCCAAAATGCTCCATTTTGTAGATCCAAAATGCTCCATTTTGTAGGTCCAAATTGCTCAATTTTGTAGGTCTAAAATTTTCCATTTTGTAGGTCCAAAATGCTCCATTTTGTAGGTGCAAAATGCTCCCTTTTGTAGGTGCAAAATGCTCCATTTGGTAGGTGCAAAATGCTCCATTTGGTAGGTGCAAAATGCTCCATTTGGTAGGTGCAAAATGCTCCATTTGGTAGGTGCAAAATGCTCTAATTTGTAGGTGCAAAATGCTCCATTTTGTAGGTACAAAATGCTCCATTTTGTAGGTCCAAAATGTTACGTTTTGTAGGTACAAAATGCTCCGTTTTGTAGGTACAAAATGCTTCATTTTGTTGGTTTAAAATGCTCCATTTTGTAGGTACAAAATACTTCATTTTGATAAGATATTTTCTATTTTTATCATAATTTTTCCCACTCAAATAAGATAACAAAAATTAGACACAATTTTTTGACTAAATTCTATACATTTTGTTCTTGAATTTTGCCACTGCAGACTCCAAGAAGTACTATAAAACATATTTTTAATATGAAGTTGGGGATAAAATTAAAATTAATTTGTATGCAAATGACGTGTTCCTTTTTTGGCATTGGAATGTCAAGACAATTTTATGTTTTGGTTCAATACAGTATATGCTAAATATGTTATGTTTGAAATGGCAGACTGATTTGAATATTCATGTGGTTTTATCTTATTCTTAATATCAGTCAAGGCAATGCTCTAAATTAGCATGGGTTTATCAGTAACCAACCAGTTGTGCTTCCTTAAGCCTTGCTTTTTACTAGCCAACTGAACTATTCACAAGCCCAGACAGTATCTTTTATACTTTTTTGAGAACAGTTGATGCATAAAAACCTAGAGAGGTCCAGATGCCTCTAATTTTTTGTGTAATTGCTGATTGCTGAGAATTTCTATTAATTTGTGTAATTGCTGAATGCTGAGAATTTTTAACAATACACCTAATGTTGCTGAACTTCCACGTTAGTGCGTGTCAAGGTTGAAAATCCTTGCGCACGATTCAAACTGGTCCATCCACATTTTCGTATTAATTTTTTCTGCTCCAATACAGTTAAAATTTTTTCCACAGAAAATACAAGTTTCCATACATTTTTACTGATAATTTAGAAAACTAATATTCAAGAGAGCAGAGTGAGTGACAATTTTTTATGAGCTTTCTTGGTCAACATTGGAAGTGAGTGGCTGTATACTTCTGAAGGTGGTGTAAACAACTCAACCGCAGAAGTACCCTGTTAGTGTTATTCTAAGGATATGAGTTCTATTGACAGAAATAAGGAGCCACTTCTAAAGTAAACCTTTATTTTACAATTTAATTCTGCATCATGCTTTATTATAATTTCCGAACAGTAGTTTGATAGCTATCACTAAGGACACTAATTTATGCATCTCCTACCGTTTAACGATAAGGAAGGAGCAAGTCATCTATTTTACATTCGTGTAGATAAAAATTAAGTGAGCCTCACTTGTGCAAAAGCCTCAAAGCCAATTGCCTACTGGCACACAGCGGCAAAACATAAGACATTAAATGAAAATGGTCATTTCTTGATTGAAAAGGAAGGATGAATATTAATAGGCCTAAACCTAGAAAAAGAAAACTGCCTGCTTTAACTACCTACATACATTTACTACACCTATATCAGATTCTCTCTACAAAGTTTCCCCATTTTAATTTGAAGAAATTTCCCATTGGAAATTTTGAATGTTTGGTAAAATAAAAGTCAATGGGATTTATACAGAAACACGTAATACAAATTTGGTGCCCTCAATTTTCAGTGTCATAATGAATGCCGACATGAATGAAAATTCACACATTCTTACTTCAATACTTCATAAAAATTACAGCAAAGCTGGTGTAACACAGTCCAGCATTACAAAAAAACTCATAATATGTTACTGCCTTCTGTATAAAATTGCAGTTTTGCTGTAAAATGTTAATCAATTGTTTTAACATATCCAACTATAAATCATATTATGAATGAAAGACCACAATTCTCTACCGCAATATACTATGTTTATTTGATAAGGGCTTAACGAGGGTCAAATTGTCTTGTATACTATGGATGTGCATTTTCATTTAATTCAGTAAACGATAAAGGATCTATTTTCTATGCAGGGCATAGTTTATTAATATTTCTGGCTCAAACCTTGGCTTAGTAGACACGAACGCAAATACATAACCTCTCTTACAGTACAGTCACAAAAGAGCATGAAAATTAAGACCCATGCCCTCAACTTTTGTCTAATGTAACCACACAAACATAAAAGCTGAACAACATATTTCAACTTACATTCTGGTCAATTTCCCAAATTCTCTGTGAAAAAGAGTAAAAATGGTCAATTCTCTGGAAGAAATTCAGTGTCTTGGGCACAGGATGATAGCGTTGCAACTAATGTTGCAAACGCGTGTGTACACCTTGAAAAAGGAGGGGCCAAAACGGGTGCAGATACAACAAAAATCACACTGCGTGATTGTTTAAAAATGTGACAATTGCGTTGTTGCACATTACCTAAATTTATTCGAATTTGACTACCTCAACGCCTTTTTTCTTTAATAATATTAATACATACAAATTGTACAAGTACATAAGTAACTCGCACGTAGTATGCACAATGGTGTGATCATAAAAAATGCTTATATGCGTTCTCGTTTTTGTCAAAAAAGACCCAAACAATAATAATAATAATAATAATAATACATTTTTATATAAGCTCAAGGCTGCAAAAACCATACTTAAAAGATACATAAAGTATTCAGATATGCACTCAAAATATGTCAATATTTTTGTTACTCAAACCAATCTCCTTATTGATTGGAAAAAATATAATTTGGAGCAAGACCATGGATGGCTTTGTATGTGAGGTGAGAAGCTTGTAGTTTATTCTTTTTGTCAAAATGGGTTTAATGTGAGACCCTTACTTGTGACAAACAATGTGTTGAAACTTTATTTTTGAACAAAAAATGTGTATAACAATTGAATTATTTGCATAAATCATCCCATGCAGGCCATGAGATGTGATAATACTTTCCATAGGGAAGTATATTTACAAAGTGTAAAACAAATTTAAGTTTTCGTGTCCTGATTTTTAGGTTAAAATATGGAAGTCTTCATATCAAAATCAAGTTGCCCTAAATTTCGATAGAAAACACTCATTGAAGCCCATTGACTTTGCTAAAGTGTTTAAATGTTGTATGTATGTAATCATTCATACTCTCAATCAGAGATTCAGAGCGAAGGAGTTGCAGTAAGAAGATACGCGACTTAACACTTTCAGCTACCTCGAGTTTAATCCAGCACAGAAGTTCTGATTAAGTGATACCTTACACACTAAACATGCAGACGAGATGGTTTTCTACCAGATTTGCCCGCTATGTGCGATTTAGCCCATTATTGTTGTGATTACTTTTGTTTAAAGTATGAAAAGAATTTTGTATGCACTTTAGATGCTTTTTGTTATAGACCTCATTGTTGTCTGTGAAAAAAAAAAAAAAAAAAAAAAAAAAACAGGAGTTAGCAAGTCACTCTGGTTAAGATTGCTTACCTTCAGCACAATAGCCACAGGGAGCAATCCAAATCTAGAGCCCTCGCATAAAACAAATTATTACAATTTTGTTCAACCAAAAAAATTAAATAAATTAGAAATGACAATACATTTTTAATACTGTAGGCCTACAGTAATTAGAAATGCACTTGTCAGTTGTATGACTCCCCCCTACTACCCCTGGCAACATCAGTCAAAGGTGAGTCATTAACATATGAAATAGTGATGTGCGTCATTGTACCAAATTGTCAGTCACCAGAGTGACTTGGAGTGGGTCAATCTACTTCAGACTAGTGCTGTCATGACATATCGATTATCGCAATATCTCTTTTACCACGACATGAAATATGCATCTTGCGACATATCACAATACCAACTAGAACAGTAAATACCGTCATGGTTCGCATGCTCATGCAAATTGACACCCATATCATATAATCCGGCCAATTATTAAAATGGCATCTCACACTTAAGTCCCACATGGCATCCCATGTCCCACATGGCATCCCACTCCATGTCCCACATGGCTTCCCACCCCATGTCCCACATGGCATCCCACCCCATGTCCCACATGGCATCCCACCCCATGTCCCACATGGCTTCCCACCCCATGTCCCACATGGCATCCCACCCCATGTCCTATATGGCATCCCACCCCTAACCCACATGGCATCCTACCCCATGTCCCATATGGCATCCCACCCATGTCCCACATGACATCCCATCCCATGTCCCACATGGCATTCCACCATATCTCCCCAAGGCATCCCACCCCATGTCCCACATGACATCCCATGTCCCACATGGCATTCCACCACATGTTCCACAGGGCATCCCATCCTATGACCCACAGGGCATCCCATCCTATGACCCACATGGCATCCCACCCCATGTCCCACATGGCATCCTATCCCGTGTCCCACATGACATCCCATCCCATGTCCCACATGGCATTCCACCATATCTACCACATGGCATCCCACCCCATATGTGTCGCATGACATCCCATGTCCCACATGGCATTCCATAATATGTCCCACAGGGCATTCCACCATATCTCCCACATGGCTTTCCACCATAGTGTCTCACATGGCATATTCCACCATATGTCCCACATGGCATTCCACCATATGTCCCACATGGCATCCCATGCTATGACCCACATGAATCCCATCCTACATGTCCCACATTAATCCAACCATTTGATCACATGACATCTCTCCTTATGTCCCACATGGCATCCCTCCCTGTGTCCTGCATCAGTGGCTTCCCACCTGATGTTCCACATGGCATCCCACCATGTTCCACATAGCATCCCTCCCAATGTCCCAATGACATCCTACTTCATGTCCCACATGGCATCACATCCCATGTTCCCATGGCCTCTCACCCTATGTCCCACATAGCCTCCTACCCTATGTCACACATGGCATCCCACCTTATGTCACACACAGCATCCTACCTTATGTCACACATGGCATCACAACCTGTCACACTCTGTGTTACTCGTGGCATCCCACCATGTCCCACATGGTATTCTACCGTTCCACACGGCATCCCACCCCATGTCCCACATGGCATCCCACCCCATGTCCCACATGACATCCCATAGGCTCCATAATGAGTCTCATGCTAGCTATCAGTCCCTGATTGAGCATACTATGTATGAAAGTGTCAGTTCATATAATAACTTATATGCAAATGAATTGTTGAAATGGAGTGAGACGCCATGCTGACATGACATCCCATGTCCCACATGACATTCCATCCCATGGCAATCCACCCTATGTCCTGCATGGCATTCCACCACATATCCTACATGGCATTCCACCCTGTTCCACATGGCATCCCACCCCATGTCTCACATGGTAGCCCACCCCATGTCCCACATGGCATCCCACATGGCATCCCACCCTATTTCTCACATGACGTCCCATAAGCTCCATAAAAAGTCCCATCCTAGCTATAACAGTCCCTGATTGAGCATACTATGTATTAAAGTGTCAGTTCATATAACTTATAAGCGATTGAGTTGTTAAATAAGAAAAAAAGGTGGAGTCAAATAATTATGCCTGATATAGCCCTTGGTGTATACAACATGGTACATATTATATCATATGTCCCTCATGGCCCCCATCCATGTCCCACATGGCATCTCTCCCTATGTTTATATGCAATCACATCCTGTCACACTCCCTGACCAAGCATACTAAATAAAAAAGTCTGATCAGGTCATATACTGTAGCAACTTTATGCAAATGAGCACAATAATGAAGGGAGTTTAAAAAATCATGCCTGATACAACTGTTGGTGCCCAAATATTTTGAAGAATTTTAAGGATTTTAAATCTCAAGTGCTACAAGAGAGACTTGAGGATATCTAAAGAATATTGGAAAATTATATCACTTTACAGTTATCTTCTAAGAAAATATCAAATGTTTTGTAGACTTTTTAAGGAACTAGTCTTTAATCCTGCCTTAAGTATCTCTGAAAAATGTTAACATCTTATAAGGAAATTCTAACCTTCCATAAGGATATCTAAAGAAACTTTAACTTTTTCTGAGGAGCTCTGAAGAAACTTTAACATTTTCTGAGGAATTTTCAAAAAACTTTAACATTTCTGAGGAAATCTCAGGACAAATCTGTGGACGGCTGGACGGACGTAATCGCCATTACATAGGTTCGCATAAATGCCTCGCATGCACACCAAAAACTAATACTCAACTAAGATATTTTCTCACAACTAGGCTAGGCTAGGCTATTTCGTACTTTACAATTCTATTGTTACGGTACTAAATCTAAAAGTCAAGTTTAGGCCAATAAAAACATGCAAAATAATCGTGAAACCGTAAAAACACCTAATTAAAAATCGTGCTCCGCCACACCACACTGGCACATGGATGCAACTTGGCAAAAACACCCAAAAATTGGTCCAGAATGTGCCACTCAGGCTCTCACTTCGAAGATTCATGGTCACGCTGAATTACCAAACACGTGCGTGATGAACGTAAGTAACGTGTTCATGTCGTCTGCTAGATCTGCAAAACATTTTTTCTTGCGTTCATCATATTATGGAGTAAATTATAACTCCATGATCATATAACGTTAGTGTGTCGGAAGTCAGTTTTCTTGAAAAGTATCGCAATATACGATATATTTTTCTCCACAATAATCGATACATAGCAATATTTTTCTCCACGATAATCGATACGTAATAGAGCCATGCCGTGACAACACTACTTCAGACCCATTACTTTGTACAGAGGTGATTGATTTGGGATAAATCATTTCACAAAAAATGTCAGTCACCTAAGTGACTGAGAGGTGCGTCAATATACATGTTTTGTCCACCCACTTTAGTGCAATGACTCACCTCGTCCGGGGGTGTAGGGAACAGCTGTTCCTAGTGTTATGGCAACCTATATACTCATCTCAAGATAAGTCACCTTCTACCTCGACTTTCGAACCGTTAATAAAAATTCCTTTTTTTTTTTTTAAATACACGCAAATCTCAATTACATTTATTTTACTCAAGTAAACATTTGCCGGAGACTCCCTGCTTTATTTATAAGCCACAGTACAGTGTATTTGTCTTTTTTTCGATGAGATGTACAAATGATGAATTTTCTACCCCATAACACACTAAATACTCGACAATTTGCTGAAAACCAAAGAAATGTCCACGATGATGTCATGAAGAAGCAGCACTTCAGTATTATTTTGACAAGAACGAACCGGGTGATGATTACAATGGCATCGTGGTGAACACAAAAAAATTCGATCCGATTGGTCAAAAGTTGAAAAGAGCCACTATTAGCGTTAACAATTCAAACATAAACTTTGAAATGTGTATATGAACTCAAGAGAGCAATGAATTTTTCCGAAGCAGTTGTCACCTGGTAAATTTTTCTGTCGTTTACTGTTAGTTAGTAAGCTATATGAACTTTAAGATATATTTGTCTAAAATAAAGTGTAACACTTGACTTTCTTGTTAGCTAAATGAGTAGTACATACAGCCTACAATTATTGGTCTTGCTTACAGCACACACCAATTCAAATTATTTTTTGGATAGGCCTATGATAAGACTCATATACATGTAAGTTATTCATACAGAAAGAAAGGCCCATTCTGTTTATGTTTTTGGTGGGCTCAAAATGTGATTGAACAGGCCCCATTATGATAGCAAGGGACGGTAAGGAACGACCAATTTACCCTTTTTTGGTGGGCCCCAGAGATCGCATTAACGACAAAATTCTTGTATATTACGCCATGGCTGAAACTTCTTAGACACAGCTTGTACCTGCGTCGTAAGATTTAGATATAGCATGTGGAATTTTACGCCGGAGTTTTTCATTAACATAAATGAAAATCATTAACATCTTACCTCTGTGGTGCGATTCTCAGTTTCATTTCACGCAAAAATAATTTTGAATTACTCATAAATAAAAGAAAAATGACACAACTACGAGACTAACGGCCGAATGATTCAACATGCCCGTAGTGCTTTCATAAACACATATAGGCTAATACATAGACCCTATGCATGATGTACGTACACTGTACAGTGTACTTGAAAGTTTTTATATTGTTTTGAAAGCAGGCTGTCAAGCTCCTAATACTCATCCAAACATTTGGTCAAATGAGACAAAATTACCCCAATAGTGTACTTTACCTGCCTGCACAAATGACAGATATTCTCCAATCATTCTCTTGGGCTATAGTAAGTACATCTAACAAACTTTCACAAACGTTATTTAATGTCATATTAATAATGGCTTGTTATCATATCCCCATGTTTCCTTGTGTCCATTGATGACCAGAAGCTAGTTTGCCGTTGTGCATATCAATATAGCAATGAAAACAGAGATTATCTTTGTGGCCTTATTAAAAATAAAAAAAATTTAGTACAAGATGTTGCCGGTCCATATTTATACAAATTCCTTTGTTAACTCCCTGAAAAAGAAGCACAAATCCTACTCGAATGCTCAATATAATGTTTTTTTTTTTTTTGTAATCCCTTTCATCTAAATTGAATGTCTGAATTTTACAAAACCAATGTTTCATTACCCTGGACCCCTTACCAACACATAAATCTTTATCTGGTAATGATACATACCCGGTCCGTTCTTGTCAAAATAATACTGAAGTGCTACTTCTTCATGACATCACCGTAGACATTTCTTTGGTTTCCACACTGGCACTGCTACTTTGAAAATGTTTGTCAGTAAATGTGCGCAGTGTTCAATTTAATGCTATACGCCATTAACTTTACCATCACTCTTGTTCGACATCTTTCAACTAATTAGATACATCCATCCAAGGCGCTGTTTGAAACTTAAGTCAGTAGCGAAGGCTCTTATACAAAATGCAACTTTTCAGTTTTCTTTATTAAACTCATGCGCAAAACGTAATGCACCTGTCAATTGTATGACGCACCATCCGACCCCCGAGATATGTGCGTCAATGTTGTGTCAATTACAATGAAATTTTGACGCAGGGGTAAGTCATTGTACATCAAATGTCAGTCATTCAAAGAATAATAGATGCGTCAATGTGCGTCATTCTTTCAGTTGTGTTAAAACTAGGGAAGTGCATTTTCATTTAATTCAAAAAACGATCCATTTTTTTTCAATCGTTTATCGTGTACATGATTGCCAAAAATGCGAGCACACGCCTAAAATTCAAGAAATTTTCACAGAATTGGTTCTATCCCTACAATAAACAAAACGTAACCATCGCGATTTCAAGCCTTAAAAATAAGGAATGTCTTCAAATTACCAGTAGGGCTGAAAAAAAGTTGTCAAAGATAATGACTCATGGTTTTAACGCACTTTAAAACAATGCAAAAAAGAAATTTTAGCAAGTAAATTGCCGTGCTTTGCAAGCATTTTGACGTTTTCAACACATATCACCATGCCGCACAAGATTCAAAAGTGCGCCTCTAGCTTGCAGCTAGCATACTGTACAATTTTTTTTCCAATCCTTCCCAACTGTACTGTATTTTATGCAACCCTCTTGGTAAAATGGCACTGATGCTTACGAACCATCGTTGAAATTTTAGTAACTCTGAAACATTTTCATTTGTTTGTTTTGCAATCTTTTTGTCTTTTTTGCACAATTTATTTGACTCGTCAGGTAATCTTTGCATTTATTTGTGGTAAAAATAACAATCAATGTATTTTTGTCTATTTATTTCTGGGTCCATTTAACAGCTTGTAAAACGGGTGTTAACCTAGGCCCAACTGTAAAATCGGCGGATCAAAGTAAAAGATTTGTGCGAAATTAAATCTTGTATTAGAAAGGATTAAATCCAAATCCTTGGTTGATCGTTCGTTAAGTTTGAATTGTAATATAATTGATTGAAAGTTTTGTCTGTGGTGTGAATGAAGATTGATTTATATTATAAACAGTAAAATTTCCAAAAGACTATAATAACATTCCAATTATTTTTTATACCTCATGAATTTCCCCAAATTTGTTCACAATTTTGATGGAATTTTAACTATTTTTTTTTTTTAATCAAAATCTTTATAAAGGTGCATCACAAAGACAGTCATTGTCAGTCACTTTCACCAATTTGTCCGTCAGAAAATCATTTTGAGGTGTGTCAAAAGTAGGCAATTGTCAGTCAGAGATACTACGCAGGGGTGCGTTAATGAGTATGACACACCCATGAACATTGACGCACGTATCCTGGTGGTCGCAAGGTGCATCATACAATTGATAGGTGCACATGTGAATGTCTTAATATCAATTTTGTATTACGCAAAAATGGGTTCCATGACGATAAAATGCATTGTCAAAAAAAGTTGACCTGCGATCATTGCGGAAAAAGTCTAGTTTTTCTAGCGTGTAGTCGAAATTCAGCTACTCTTCTATGATAAACCAATTCTTGAGGTCAGAGTCGACGTAACTGTGTACGAGCTCAGTATGGTTTTGCTAAGTTGGAGGGGAAACTTTATCATTACAGTCAATGAGATATTCAACAACAACAACAACAAAAAAATGTGTCCAGTGGTTGTGTTAAAAATTTTTGCCTGGTGTATTTGATTACGACAAGCCCCTGAATTTCAGCATATTTTGTAAATTTGCTGTCATATGTACAGGGCACTGCAAAATGCACAGGTCATTAAGAAATGTACATGTACAGGGCACTGCGTGCTAGCGAAGCATGCAAGTAACTGTTAACACACACACTTGTGTAGGCCTGCCTCGCCGAAGTGAATGAAAATTGTGCTTAAAATACCAAACACATACAAAATCGGACAATTATTATCATAAAAAATATTAAGAACAAGTTTATACCCAATCCTTGTATAATGTTGATTGCTGAATCATGAAATTTGGGTTAACAATCCTAAAATAAACTAGAAAATACTTTTGTTTATCGTATCCAAACTTTCATTAGGTTTTAGTGAACTCTGACCAATTGTCAACAATAATATACTATTCAGATCTCGACACGCCTATTTCTTTACAGTATACTAAGTTGACTTGCAGATTGTAATCACTTCACAGATACACGATCACCACAACACAGGAGGAAAGTTAGATCCTAGCTAATAATATCGTTGACAATTGACAGCCATTCAAAACAACATCAAACTTTCACTTTCACTATACAGTGTAAGTACATCATGCATAGGGTCTATGTATTAGCTTACAGTATATGTGTTTATGTACAGCACTACGGGCATGTAGAATCATTCAGCTGATAGTCTCGTAGTTGTGTCATTTTCCTTTTATTTATGAGTAATTCAAAATCATTTTTAGGTGTAATAAAACTTTGAATTGCATCAGAGTTAAGATGCTCATGATTTTCATTTATGTAATAATGAAAAACTCTGCCGTAAAATTCCACATGCTATGCTATATCTAAAACTTACGACGCAGGTACAACCTGTCGTAAGAAATTTCAGCCACGATGTGATATACATGTACAACAAATTTGTCTTTAACGCGATCCCTGCTTGTCACCACAGCCAGTCAGCAAAAATCAATGGTACTCATATATGTTGGAAACTATTATCTAATACACAACATATATGAAGAATAATAAATTCTGTCTAGTATTTGTTGAAAAATGAAAAATGACAAAAAAATGTTTTTATCGCATTGACTGCAATGATTAAGTGACTGTTTGTTTTCCCCTTCAAGTGATGTTTAAGATTGTTATGTAGCCGTGCACCAAACATTCCCGGATGTCCAACCTCGAGAATGATATATGCATATATAGTGTTTTCTGACTGTGTATAGCAACCGTGTAGTGGCTATAAAGTTAACCTATACTAGTCAGATGTTGTCTTACGTTCTATCGCGAAATATATTTTCAGGTGAGACTTAAAACTTTAAAGGGAGTTATTGATAATTATTGAAGGCTGACACGTCAAAGCCCTATGCATTACTGCTCGAACTAACGTTACCGGACTGACCTCGAGGTCACTGAAGTCCATACTGAAAGTTTTGTTTTCTTTACACCAGAAATTTTAAACACCTTACTTACGCTATGCCAGTGATGGTGGAAATTTATGCCAGAATTTTTCATAGGCCAACTGACCAATCTCCACACCGAAGATCTGCGGCGTAACCACTAACCTACCGTTAAGGGCCTACATGTTTTCCAGCCTGGACTGAAGTGAAAGTGTGAAGTTGCGTATTCGTGCTAAAGTAAGTCCTAACGTTATCGGCTAGGCCTACTATTTACAAACCTTAAGCCTTGGCTAGCTTATTCGTTGGAAATTTAGGACTAGGGCAGGCCTAGGCCTAACCATCGGCTAGGGCTAACGTTAAGCCCTCACCCTTGGCCTTAGGCTATTCAAATTTAAACCCAATGTCGAGAATTCCTCGACTCGTGTTTTGGGATTATGCACGTTCAAATTGTATTGTATTGCATGATACATTCAGTTTTAATATAACGGGGGCAAACATAATGTCATAAGTACGCTTGATGATGATATAAGTTAGGCCTAGGCCTATCATCCGTGAACAGGAAATCGGCAACACCACCATTTTAACAATTGAGATCGGAAGAAAAAAACGCCTAATGAGATAACTACACTCAATATTTATTATTAACATGAAATAACAATTCAGTTATGCCTAGTTATTGCTTAAAACAAAGAAATAAAGTATATGAGGTTTGAAATCAATAACATATCAACGTTTCAGTTATAATTTTTGTTCACGTATCCCACAAGTTCGTAAACAAAAAAATTGTCGTATCGAAGGCTCTCAGTCTTAGCGGAGAAAAAATACGTTCAATTTGGTCCAACAAAACAAGGATTTACAGATCATTAATTGAAGATAAAACAAGAATATTTGGAATAAAGTATACCTTAAATACTTCTCCTTTCTGAGTAAACTTCTGTATCTCGGTATTTACAACGATGAGCAAGAAAAAAGGGGATATAAAATCTACATCCCTGGATAATCTGACTCGGGATGAAAATCCAAGATGGCGGTTGATTATATGCGGAATGCCAATATAATTGAGGGCGGTCGGACATCAAGTTTGATCGCAACCGCAGGTCACATATCAAGGACCCTTACTTATTTTGACAAAAAAGCGATGTCCGTAGGGACGGCGGAGAACTGTAATCATAGGCGTACCTTTTTCATTTGGTTGGGAGAGGGGGTGGCTGATCCTGCCATTTTGCTCGAAAATTGGCCAGATTACTGCCCGATAAATGCCAAATTGGCCCGATTTTGCCTATTTTCTTCCCGAGGGGTGGGGTGAGGGGGAGGGGGAGGGACATGGGGGAATATATTCCTCTTCCCCAGCCCCGTACGCATATGACTTTAATTGACATGTATTTTTGAAGGATTGTTATAATCATATGTAGCATGGAGCGAAATTTGTTGACTGTTTTTTGTTGTTGTGACAAACAGTTCTTTTGAAATTTGAAGGTCTCTGGCGTGTGCGTAACAGACATGTAGCCAGGAATGTTCGCAAGGAAGGGAGGGGGGGGGCGCAACCATCATACGGGGGCACAACACGAAGAAGTTGTGGCGTTGTTATAAACACAGTGTCCTTCGGAGCTTGCTAGGTATAAGGACCATGAAAAGTTCACAAAGGGTTTGATAAGAAATACTAAAGTGATTTTGGAAAATGTTTGTCCAAAGAGGTTAAGATTAATCCTAAGTTGTTTTATTCTTATGTTCGCTCAAAGCAAAAAAAAAAACAAGGAGGCTGTTGGTCCCCTTCAGGATAATGATGGTGTTACTATCAATGGATACCGCTGAGGTTTTGAATGACCACTTTGTGTATGTTTTTTTACTAAGGAGTCCCCTGCTGATGATGTTGTGGATTATCTTAGTGTGCACTCTCCAGTATCCATTAAGAATGTTGATTTTTCAGTTAATGTTGTGTCTAAGAGGTTGAAGGGTTTGAACTCAAATAAAACACCCGGTCCAGGTAGTATACATCCTGCTATCTTACGTGAGTGTTCTGACGTTCTTTCTGTTCCCCTGAGTATTGTCTATTCAAAGTACTTTGATGTTGGTGTGGTTCCTAGTGATTGAAGAATTGCTAATGTCACTCCTATTTAAAAAAAAAAAGGGTGACCACATTTGCCCTGTAACTATAGGCCAGTGAGTCTTACTAGTGTTGTGTGAAAGGGAGTCTATTGTTAAGGATATCGTACTAGATCATTTACTAGTCAATGGTTTGTTGAATTTGTCCCAGCAAATGGGTTCTTACATAAGAGGTCTTGTGTTTATAATTTATTGGAGTTTAATGATGATGTTACCAGTTGATTCTGGTCATAATGTGGATGTTATCTATTTTGATTTCAAAAAAGCATTTGGTAAGGTTCCATTAGGCAGGCTCATGATGAAAACGAGAGCGCGTGGTGTGGAGCGAAAGTGTGCCAGTTGGATATATTCTTGGTTAGTTGACAGGTCACAAAGAGTTGTTGTTAATGGTGAAGTATCACTATGGAAGAAGTTTACAAGTGGTGTTCCTCAGGGTTCTGTATTGAGTCCGCTTCTTTTCTTAATCTTCATTAATGATATTGATGTTTCCCTTCGCTCCAGGATTTGTAAATTTGCTGATGACACTAAGCTGTACAGGATTGTAAATGACGCTAGGGAGTCTTCACTTTTGCAAACTGATCTGGACAAGTTAGTTTCTTGATCCCAAGCATGGCAGATATCATTCAATGTTGATACATACAAAGTTATTTATTTTGGTCAGGGCAATTTGGCTTTTGATTACTGCATGAATGGTTCAAATCTTGGTTGTGTTGATCAAGAAAGGGATCTAGGTATTGTCATTACTAGTGATCTGAAGCCTTCTAAACAGTGTGCTTTAGCAGCTGCAAGGGCAAATAGGATGCATGGTTCGATTATAATAAATTGTTGTTTTCTTGGTAGAGAGGTTGTTCTTAATTTGCATAAGCAGTTAGTCAGGCCTCACCTTGAGTATCATGCTTGGAGTCCCTTTTATGAGAAGGATAAGTTCATTTTGGAGCAGGTTCAGTGAAGAGCCACTAGACTTATTCCCGAAGTAAGGAATCTCTCTTATGAATCTAGGTTGCGAATCTTTGGTTTGACTACGCTCGAGTTGAGAAGAGTACCTGGCGATATGATTCAGGTTTTTAAATTCCTATTTGGTAGTGATGCTTTAACTTCCTGTTATTTCTTGCATGTTTCAGCTAATCCTTATGTGACACGTGGTAACACTTTGAAGTTGACCAAAGAGTTATCACGGATATATATTCGGCGTTTTAGCTTTTCGCAAAGAGTTGTTAATGAATGGAATTGTTTTCCTGAGTGGGTAGTTAGCTCCAATTCTGTTCACAATTTCAAAGTCAACATTGATAAGTTCTTTAATAACTCTGGGCGTCTTTGATTTGTTAAATTTTGATTTGTTTTGTGGTGGTGGTATTAGTTTGGACTTTTTCTGGGGTGACTAACCCTTCTTAGCCCGTAATCTTATTATGTTATGTTACATTGTGTTATATATTTTTTTCGGTTGAATTTTTTCAAGGGGGGGGGGGGGGAAGCACACACCTTTACGGGATGGAGGCACGGCCTCCTGTGCCCATGCTGGCTACTGACCTGGTTAGTACTGACAAACATGAATTCCTATACGCCAACATAGCTGATGTATAATGACTATAGGGCTCCCCCCTCCCCCTCCTCCTCCAGCATGAAGGTCTGTTGACACAGGAAGTCAGGTGACGAGTCATGTGCAAGAACTAAATAATGCTCTGCCTATAAGCCCTGCATGTGTCCAAAAAGATTTTGTCCAAAAGCAATATTCCCGCTATATGTTTCAATGAAATATGATGTGTTTATAGTAAAGTTAGGGCTTGAAAATGTAAAATCCTGCTCGGGTTTCAAAAATCCCACAATGGCTTCAAAATTTTCCTGCTAGGGCTGTAAAATTCTCCCGCTAGGGCTGTAAAATTCTCCCGCTAGGGCTTCATATGTCCTGGTAGAGCGGCAAAATTTTCCCGCTAGGACTTCAAAAGTCTTGGTAGAGCGGCAAAAATCTCCCGCTAGGGCTGCAAAATTCTCCCGCTAGAGCTGCAAAATTCTCCCGCTAGAGCTTCAAAAGTCCTGATATAGGGCTTCAAAAATCCCGTTAGAACTTCAAAAATCCTGTTAACCTTACCTAGAAGCTTCGTGGCAATTGGCACATGGCCTCCATACAATGTTTCCACTCAGTCCTGCAGGCTGTACAGCTGTAGCAGTCTTTGTTTTCTTCCATATTTTTCGACCCTGCCTTGTTTCTTTTCTTTTCAACGGTTCTCATCCAAGTCGTGTTGGGTCTCCCTTGTTGACGTTTTCCATTAGGTGCCCATGCTAGAGCTGTCACGCAGTCGTTGTTTTGTTCGTGCCTTAATATGTGACCAATGAATTTCCATTTCCTCAGTCTGACATCGCTGAGGAGTTGGATATCAGCCCTTTGTAGTACTTGTTTGAAATTTTCTGTTGCCATCTAATGTTAAAGATTCTTTGTAGGCATTGCTGTTGGAAAACGTCAATACGTTTTTCGTCACCTTTATTCATTTTCCAGGTTTCGCTTCCGTACAGGACTGCAGGAGAACAGGCTTTACTAGAGTTTTGTTCAGCTTAATCTTTGTATTATCTGCTTGAGCTCCATACTTTTTTGAGTCTCACGAATGTACTTCTTGCTTTCTGTAATCTATTGTGTATATCACTTGATCCTTCTCCCTCTTTGGCCACTGTAGCACCCAGGTAGATCCTGCTAGGGTTGCAATCATCTCCCGCTAGGGCTGCAAAATTCTCCTGCTAGAGCTTCAAAAATCCCGATAGGGCTTCAAAGATCCTGATATGGCTGCAAACTTTTTTCACTAGGGCTCCAAAAATCCTGCTAGAGCTGCAAAAATTTGTCCAGGGCTTTGTCTAAAGCTTTGTCCAGGGCTTTGTCCAGAAAGCAATATCCCGTTAGGTTTTAATGAAATACCATGTACTGTATAGTAAGGGCTTGAAAACTTAAAGCTAGGTTGAAAAAATGTTGCTAGGGCTTCAGTATTTTCAGGGTTTTGCAATATCCCGCTAGATTTTATTTAAAATAGCATGTTTTTTTCTTTTTTATAGATTAAAAAAAATCCTGGAAGAGATTCAAAATTTGCAGGGCTTTGTCCAAAAACAATATAGGTTTACATGAAATATCATGTTTTACAGCAGAATTAAGGCTTGAGATTTTCAGTTTAGGTCGAAGAAATCCTGCTGGGCTTGAAAATTGCACTTTTAACTTTTTTAAAAGTCAAAAATAACGACTTATATTGGAAAATTTCAAGTTAAGGTCTATAATTCACGCAAATATTACAATTTTTGCCATCCGCCGTCGAGGTTTGAGCATAAGTTTTAAGACTGCATACACATCACAGCATACTCAAATTGTATCCATTCCTAGTAACGGAGAGAGTATGAAAGCGGACGCATGGAAAGGTTGGCGGGATGCAGAGGGGAGGGGCGGGGGGTGGGAACGGAGTGAAAAATATTGAGCCTATCATAGCTGCAGAAACTAATGAAGTTAGATATATGAGTACAACTGTAACAAGAGGGTCCCTTCATCATGAATTTGGCCAGACATTTTAATATTCCGTTCCATTATTTTTCTTCGAAGAACGTTCAAACTTTGGTAGAGATTGACAGTGTATTTACAAATTCGCGCAATGGGCCTAACTTTATACTCAGATGCTTAAGAAATCCAAAAAATTCGTGGGACTGTTGAAAAAAAAGCCTATCTGATCACCAAAATTGCAACATGTAATTGAATTGTCCTACCGCTTGGTGTAGCCATTGGTTCTCGGTTTATACATTAGGTTACGGTTACACACCACCATGCACACCCATGTCATCAGCGCATTGATCTTTAAACGTTTAGAAAAGAAGAAGAAGAAGAAGAAGAAGAAGAAGAAGAAGAAGAAGAAGAAGAAGAAGAAGAAGAAGAAGAAGAAGAAGAAGAAGAAGAAGAAGAAGAAGAAGAAGAAGAAGAAGAAGAAGAAGAAGAAGAAGAAGAAGAAGAAGAAGAAGAAGAAGAAGAAGAAGAAGAAGAAGAAGAAGAAGAAGAAGAAGAAGAAGAAGAAGAAGAAGAAGAAGAAGAAGAAGAAGAAGAAGAAGAAGAAGAAGAAGAAGAAGAAGAAGAAGAAGAAGAAGAAGAAGAAGAAGAAGAAGAAGAAGAAGAAGAAGAAGAAGAAGAAGAAGAAGAAGAAGAAGAAGAAGAAGAAGAAGAAGAAGAAGAAGAAGAAGAAGAAGAAGAAGAAGAAGAAGAAGAAGAAGAAGAAGAAGAAGAAGAAGAAGAAGAAGAAGAAGAAGAAGAATCTGAAGAAGAAGAAGAAGAAGAAGAAGAAGAAGAAGAAGAAGAAGAAGAAGAAGAAGAAGAAGAAGAAGAAGAAGAAGAAGAAGAAGAAGAATTCAAGAAGAAGAAGAAGAAGAAGAAGAAGAAGAAGAAGAAGAAGAAGAAGAAGAAGAAGAAGAAGAAGAAGAAGAAGAAGAAGGAAGAAGAAGAAGAAGAAGAAGAAGAAGAAGAAGAAGAAGAAGAAGAAGAAGAAGAAGAAGAAGAATTCGAAAGAAGAAGAAGAAGAAGAAGAAGAATTCTGAAGAAGAAGAAGAAGAAGAAGAAGAAGAATTCGAAGAAGAATTCGAAGAAGAAGAAGAAGAAGAAGAAGAAGAATCTGAAGAAGAATTGAAGAAGAAGAATCTGAAGAAGAATTGAAGAAGAAGAATCTGAAGAAGAAGAAGAAGAAGAAGAAGAAGAAGAAGAAGAAGAAGAAGAAGAAGAAGAAGAAGAAGAAGAAGAAGAAGAAGAAGAAGAAGAAGAAGAAGAAGAAGAAGAAGAAGAAGAAGAAGAAGAAGAAGAAGAAGAAGAAGAAGAAGAAGAAGAAGAAGAAGAAGAAGAAGAAGAAGAAGAAGAAGAAGAAGAAGAAGAAGAAGAAGAAGAAGAAGAAGAAGAAGAAGAAGAAGAAGAAGAAGAAGAAGAAGAAGAAGAAGAATCTGAAGAAGAAGAAGAAGAAGAAGAAGAAGAAGAAGAAGAAGAAGAAGAAGAAGAAGAAGAAGAAGAAGAAGAAGAAGAAGAAGAAGAAGAAGAAGAAGAAGAAGAAGAAGAAGAAGAAGAAGAAGAAGAAGAAGAAGAAGAAGAAGAAGAAGAAGAAGAAGAAGAAGAAGAAGAAGAAGAAGAAGAAGAAGAAGAAGAAGAAGAAGAAGAAGAAGAAGAAGAAGAAGAAGAAGAAGAAGAAGAAGAAGAAGAAGAAGAAGAAGAAGAAGAAGAAGAAGAAGAAGAAGAAGAAGAAGAAGAAGAAGAAGAAGAAGAAGAAGAAGAAGAAGAAGAAGAAGAAGAAGAAGAAGAAGAAGAAGAAGAAGAAGAAGAATCTGAAGAAGAATCTGAAGAAGAAGAAGAAGAAGAAGAAGAAGAAGAATCTGAAGAAGAAGAAGAAGAAGAAGAAGAAGAAGAAGAAGAAGAAGAAGAAGAAGAAGAAGAAGAAGAAGAAGAAGAAGAAGAAGAAGAAGAAGAAGAAGAAGAAGAAGAATTGAAGAAGAAGAAGAAGAAGAAGAAGAAGAAGAAGAAGAAGAAGAAGAAGAAGAATTCGAAGAAGAAGAAGAAGAAGAAGAAGAAGAATTCGAAGAAGAAGAAGAAGAAGAAGAAGAAGAAGAAGAAGAAGAAGAAGAAGAAGAAGAAGAAGAAGAAGAAGAAGAAGAAGAATCCGAAGAAGAAGAAGAAGAAGAAGAAGAAGAATCTGAAGAAGAAGAAGAAGAAGAAGAAGAAGAAGAAGAAGAAGAAGAATCTGAAGAAGAAGAAGAAGAAGAAGAAGAAGAAGAAGAAGAAGAAGAAGAAGAAGAAGAAGAAGAAGAAGAAGAAGAAGAAGAAGAAGAAGAAGAAGAAGAAGAAGAAGAAGAAGAAGAAGAAGAAGAAGAAGAAGAAGAAGAAGAAGAAGAAGAAGAAGAAGAAGAAGAAGAAGAAGAAGAAGAAGAAGAAGAAGAAGAAGAAGAAGAAGAAGAAGAAGAAGAAGAAGAAGAAGAAGAAGAAGAAGAAGAAGAAGAAGAAGAAGAAGAAGAAGAAGAAGAAGAAGAAGAAGAAGAAGAAGAAGAAGAAGAAGAAGAAGAAGAAGAAGAAGAAGAAGAAGAAGAAGAAGAAGAAGAAGAAGAAGAAGAAGAAGAAGAAGAAGAAGAAGAAGAAGAAGAAGAAGAAGAAGAAGAAGAAGAAGAAGAAGAAGAAGAAGAAGAAGAAGAAGAAGAAGAAGAAGAAGAAGAAGAAGAAGAAGAAGAAGAAGAAGAAGAAGAATTCGAAGAAGAAGAAGAAGAAGAAGAAGAAGAAGAAGAAGAAGAAGAAGAAGAAGAAGAAGAAGAAGAAGAAGAAGAAGAAGAAGAAGAAGAAGAAGAAGAAG
>JAIGNY010001459.1:2552500-2655000 GCA_020152595.1 Chiridota heheva | reverse complement strand
TCTTTTCTAGATCTTCCTCATTGAGGTCCATAATATATTTTCCTAAGCCTGCCATGGTTATTGTTGAGTGTAGCTGCAAAACAAAGAAAAAAGAACAACAAAGGGGTAATTGTACAGCTTTTACCGCACTCGCCATTCACTCTATCGCACTCCTCTTTCTTGTATTACGTCCTTCACTTCAGGTACTCGAGGTTTCAAGAGACTGAGGCGTGGGGAGCTTCCCTAAACCATGTAGGTGAGTTTTCACCTGAGTAGTATTTTAAACGATCGTGGCGTACGACTTGGGGCTTCATTTTTGGAGATTTCTGTATACGGAACGTTACATCACTTAACCGTTTAGTGACGACAAAGGGACCCTGCTACGGCAGACGAAGTTTCTGACTAAGTCCTTTCTTCCTCTGTGGGTTATATAGCAGTACCACGTCACCTTCTTTAAAAGAACACTCTTCTGCCCTCCTGTCATAATATGTCTTCTGCCTTTCCGCAGCAAATTTCAAATTCTCTCTCGCGATCTGATGTATTGTGCGCAGCTTATCCCTCAAATCAATAGCGTACTCCGTTTTGAGTTTGAGATGTTCCCGCGATGTTCTGTCCCTTTGGTCCATAACCAGGTCGGCAGGCAAGACGATGTCGCGGCCTAGCATCATTTCGTTGGGGGTAGTTTTCGACGACTCGTAGAGTGCCGACCGGTAGGCCATCATTGCAAAATCCAAACACTTGTCCTAATTACGTTGATCTTTATCAACGACTTTGGACAATATGGCTGCTAAGGTCCTATTTAGTCTTTCGACCATACCGTCGCTCTGTGGGTGAAGAGCAGTAGTTCTTGTCTTTTCCACCTCGAACAATTGGCACACGTCCTGAAAAACCTTAGATTCAAAATTCCTGCCTTGATCCGTGTGTATTCTCTTTGGTATTTCAAATCGACATAATAGTTGTATAGACACGACGTCTGCAACGGTTTCGGCTTCCTGACTAGGTAGGGCGTAGGTCTCAAACCACTTGGTATAATAATCGGAAACAACCAAGACGTACCTATTGCCATCGTTGGTAACAGGCAGAGGACCTAGAATATCCATGGTTATCCTCTCCATAGTAACGCCGGATTTCTCAGATTTCAGCTTTGCCCTTCTTTTCTGTGTTCTTCGGGAGCCGCAAAGTTCACATGACTTACACCATCTCTCCACAAATTGCCTCCAGCCTATCCAATAATATTGAGACTGGACGCGATACATAGTCTTCTTAATCCCAAAATGTTCAGCTGTAGGGTGGTCGTGCAGCAGTTCCATCACCCTTTTCTGCATTGATCTCGGTACCAACAACTGCCAAGAAATCTTATCACCTCGGCACTCTACCATTTCCTCTAAAGCAACTCACGACGTACTTCGAGACGGTCCCATTAGGCCCGTTTTAACTTCCGTACTCTCTCTGGAAATTTCTTCCCATGGAGGTCTTGTCGGTGATTTGTCCTTCCAATCAATTAGCAGCTTTGTCTTCTCATTTTTTAACTGTTCTTCGCGGATGTTACAATCACCATAGCTTGAACACCACTCAACCTGAGGGTCAGGATTTTCCTCTTTCTGATTTGTGTCCTGTGCAGTTCCCATACACACACTAGGTCGAATCTCCCTCGATGCAAGATCAGGCCGATCTCCATCCGGTGCTTTCTTCCTTGACGTCAAGACCTATGTGCTGGATCGATCTGGCTCAACTGTTTCCGCCCTTTCACAATGTCTGCCTCATTCGTGACATGGTCTTCTTGATAACCCATCTGCATTGGCGTGTTGTTTACCAGGGCGATGATAAATTTCGAAATCGTATGTGCCCAGTAATTCCAGCCATCTAGCGATCTCTCCTTCTGGGTTTTTGAACTGCATCAACCATTTTAGCGCTGCATGGTCGGTTCGAACTGCGAACTTTCTTCCGTACAGGTAGTGGTGGAAATGCTTTACTCCTTGAATACATGGTAGCAGTTCTTTCCTGGTTATGCAGTACCGTCGCTCAGCTTACGAAATACGTTTGCTATAATAACCAATAACATTCTCCTCTCCGTCTTGAATTTGTGACAATACCGCACCAATCCCGTGATCACTGGCATCATTATCAAGTATGAAGTCATGGTTAGTCCTTGTGTAAGATAAAACTGGTGCGGTTGTCATTGCTGTCTTGAGTTTCTCAAACGCCATTGTGCATTTTTGATTCCAGTCAAACTTCTGGTACTTCTCCATCAATTTAAACAAAGGGGCTGCGATGTCAGAAAATCCCCTTATAAATCATCTATAGTAACCACATAAACCAATCAGACTTCTGACATCTGTGAGTTTCTGGGGTTGAGGCCACTTCACGACAGCTTTGACCTTCTCGTGATCTGTTCTGATTTCATTACGGGATACAACGTGTCCCAAGTAAGTAACACTTTCCCTGAACAGGTGGCACTTCTTTAGACTTAACTTCAAATCAGCATTCTGCAGCCTGTCGAAGACTTGAGCTAACCTTTCCGCAGCTTCCTCGAATATCGATCCATACACAATAACATCGTTTAGATAGACGAGACATGTCTGCCAGTGTAACCCGGATAGCACACGATCCATCAATCGTTCAAAGGTTGCCGGCGCATTACAAAACCCAAACGGCATGACTTTGAATTGGAAGAGCCCTGCGCTGGTCGCAAACGCGGTCTTAACCTTGTCCTGTTCCGATATATTTACTTGCCAATATCCACTAGCGAGGTCCAATATACTCAAATGTCTTGCGCCCGACATGGCGTCCAAGGAATCAAAGATTCGAGGGATGGGGTAAGAATCCTTGATTGTGACCGCATTGAGTTTCCGGTAATCGACGCAGAACCTCAACGAACCATTCTTCTTTTTCACCAGAACAACTGGAGACGACCACGGACCTGACGATGGTTCAATAATTCCGCTTTTAAGCATCTCTCTCACAATGTTCCCTTTTTGATCCCTTAAGTGCACGGGCGGCCTCCTGGCTGCTTGTTTAATCGGCATTGCTCCACCTGTGTGAATTTCATGTTCGACTACAGGTTTTTCCAAGATCGTTTTCATTCTTAGCGAATACGGACTGGTATCTCGACAGCAACTTGAGGACAACTTGCCGCTGACTTGTGTCAAGCCCTACTGAACTTTCTTCCAGTAGCTTATGCAAATGCTCTGGAATCTCGCTCGGACTCTCAAACGTAGCCTGCACTGACCTGACATCAATACGACCGATATCTCTTTCCTTACTCTGTACTGTAAAAACTTCAGCCTCCTCCAACAATGCGACAACTGAGTCCTTATACACCTTTACAACATCAGAGGTTGGATTATAAACCCTCACAGGAATGATTCCCTCCTTCTGGTCAACCAGCAATTTGGTAACAAGCATCCCATGCCGTTCCATTAATTTCTCAGCCGGTTCCACAGGTGCATTTTTTGAATGACTGGATCGACTTAAGACACTACCCTGCATAACTACTTCACTCCCTGGAGCAACAACATCAGTGGAACTAGCCACAACTCGACAGCAGGTTTCCTTTATATTTCCGTCTCGATCGTCGTATTCCATATCTTCACGCCGTCTCCCTAGACCACTGCACACATCATTCCACCTCAAGAATTTTTCCTTTAGATCAAGCCTACAGCAGTAATTTTGTAGGTAGTCCAATCCAAAGATCGCGTCTACACTCGTCTCTGCAACCCAAATTTGATGCTTTACACTCTTGTCTCCAATAAGAAGGTCAATTGATCCCCGTCCAACAAAAGGTAAACTTTTCCATCCGCAAGTATCATTTTTACCGATGTGTTTTCCAGCTGCGGTCTTACAGGCTCTGGAATTTTTTCATAGGTATTGGGTCTGATGAGAGTTATGTTTGCTCCAGTGTCTACCAAAAATGTGACAGGGAGGTCATTCACATAACCCTCAACAAAAATTCCACTCCCATTACCTGTAACTCCTCCTGTTCGCACACTGCATTCGGTGGACCCCTCCTTACAACCGGCCTTCGGCCCTCAAATCCGGTCTCCTGCCGTTTTCCGCTTCAATCGGTCTCTGTTGAGGACGTCTGGATTGTAACTTTGGGCAGTTAGCTCTCAAATGCCCGTATTCACCACAGTACTAACACGCACTCGCCCTGCTCTGTCTATCGCTCCTGTAGGCGTTACGTCTCATCTGGTTACCCTGATTCGCCGATGCCGCATTGCTCAATCTCCCTGCAACCGGATAACTGTTGTTAGAATTTTGCTGCCTAGATGTCATTTTCTGAATCTCCATCAGACCTTCGGCTATTGTCTTATTCAGGGTGTCTCCTAACAGCTGAATCTGCTTCGTAAACTTGTCATCATCATTATGAGTATTAGTAGGCGCATTCTCCCCCACATTTACTACACGAGCTGTTGGTCTTTTCTGGTGATGCTTTTTCCCTTCTGCCAATTGAAAAGCTTCAAGTTCGACGGCTACAACTACCGCATCAGCTAACGTTTTGGGTCTGGATTGAAAAACACGCCATTTGATATCAGCATCACCAAGCGCATCTATAAAGAAATCATTTGCTAATATCTCTATTACCTCGTAAGGTGCCTCTAGGTAAGCTTGCAAAATTAAGCGTTTAATCTCTTAAGCAAGTTTGGAAATACTTTCGTTAGGTTTCCGATACCTACTTTTAAGCATGGCACGAAATAATTGGGTCTGCTTGACGGCGCCAAATCTTCTATTCAAGGTTGATGTTAACTCTGTGTAGTCTCGCCTACGAAATTCGTCTAAATCACTTAGTACTCCTCTTGCCTGACCTTTTAAGCTGGCTGCAAGGTGAAGCGCCTTTGTCTTTGGGTCCCAAACGTTAAGATCTGCAATGATTTCAAACTAGACGAGATAGTCATCCCAGTTCCTTCAAATTGATCCGGTCGAACAAGCGTTCGGCCACCTTGAATGTTACTAGCTGCACGGCCTCGCATAAGGGGGACTATGTCTCCAAGATCTTGTTTATAGGGAGTCCCTATTTCTTCACCACTGTCGACGCGAAAGCCTTGAGCACATCTACCATCCACAGCCCGGTCAACACAACCCATATCCTGCGGGTACATTATTTCTCCATATTTCTCCGATATATCTTTCGCACGTGTATCATACAAGCGTCTCTTACGCCCATCATCCACATAACACCCATAAACTTTATCCATGCCAATATCATACACATTTGCAACATAACGTTCTCCTCTGCTTATATCATAACAAACAACGCGCATCTTTTTCACCACACTCTCTGTTTCTTCCAACCCTTTGCTTCGCATATCAATGTACTGCATCTGATACAACTCTCCCTTCCATGCATCCTTTATGAACTACATCAACATCTCGCGTAGTCATCCGCTCCACGCATTCTCCATAACCTACATCCGCACCTCCATAGTTCCGCTGATCTGTACCCACTCCTCCATACATTCCATATGTATCCATATCTCGGTAATTTCGCCGGCTCATACTCTCTCCATCTCCATAACCCGCATCCATACCAACTCTGCTATCCATACGTTTTTTATAACTCGCATCCATACCAACTCTCTGATCCATACGTTCCCCATAACTCGCATCCATACCAACTCTCTGATCCATACCTTCTCCATAACTCGCATCCATACCAACTCTCTGATCCATACGTTCTCCATAACTCGCATCCATATCTCTAACAATTGTTTTATCTTTTCCATACCCCAGTTCCATAACTCTACTTGTCCGCCTATCATAGTCCTTTTCATATCTTGTTTCCATACTCCTTTCTGTTATTCCTGTTGTTTCCATATCCTTATGGAAATATCTGCTACTGCCCTTGACGACGATTCCATTGTTTTCCATCGGTTCCATAAATGGATTGGTGTTCTGTGATACAGCAACGAATGGATTTCCATTGTGTGCAGTTAATGAAGCGGACGTGACTTCTGCATATATAGCCTGCGATTAGTCTCCACGAACTGGAAGCACTGCCTCGCCGGTATCAGCCATTCTCTCTCCTGCCGGACAGCTAACGCCGCACAACGATGAGGCTAATGAGGAATTTTTGGGAAAAAACCAATCGTACTCCAAACCTTAAAATATGGGTCACTGTCATCACCTTCCGCTCTGGAATCGCCATACTAGCGAAAGCCCGCCTCTGGTGTAGCTCCTTCATTACGCCTATCAGCTGTTACGGTTACTGGATAGCTCGTCGTCTGATCATTATCAGACGACGTATGCCGGCTGTCCCCCCGTCGACTGCATGGAAACTTCACTATCCATCCCCAGTTCCCTTCTCAGAAATGATTTTAACTTCTATGACGAAGCAAGACAATAACATTTATGATCGAATAAAATGCATATTTAAACAAGGCCTGGTTTATCCCACCGCTGTACACCACGTGTAACGCCGACCGAATACTGGGGGGTCAAGATTGATGGGGGTTATGGTGCCCCTAATAAATGCGCTAGGTGGTGACTATCTAGTATATACATGTGACACGACAATTGGTGTTGGTTCTTCACTGGTATATTTTCGACATATGAAACTCAATCAAGACATCTTAATGAAAATTCATACATAGGCACATATGGATGCTCCCGATCCATAGATGTATGGAGATATGGCTACTCCATGGAAATATGACTGATCCATATGTGGAATATATCTGTTAACCTATGGATTCTGCATCTGCATTCCATATATGGAGACTCTGTATTCCATGTATGCAAACTTTTGATTTACTTTATTGGACTCAGTCTCTCGTGGAACTCGTATTGGTATGAATTTTGGCTTTTCACTCGCATATACCGCCGCACTTACAAACAAACAAACCAAACCAACCGACGGGCTCTCGGATACCCAATTTGGTCAGTTTAAAGGAATTATTTTACGTGGTTATTACCAATTCTCCCGACTTAAACGTTCAATGACGATGGGGTCATTTTTGGGGTCGGTTTTACTCCGTCAATTCTGGGTATTTACCAAACAAACAATTATACTCACGCGTATAAAATTGATATATCCGCAGGTCCTTTTAACGTATAAATCACTCAGAATTCACAAATTAACTTAAATTTACTTGTAAATAGAACTATTAAAATGCTTTGATTATTAAACAGTTTAATGTAATCTCAACGGTGTTGACGCAATCTTTACCAAAATGACAAAAGACTCGCACACACGAAGCGAGGGATAATATACCTCAAAAAGAACGGTACCTAGAAATTACTTATGGTCATCGGGCCGCGCTTTTTTTTCTGCAGCCTAAAATTGCCATTACAATATTTTTCAGCCAATCATATACAAAAATGACGATGACGTAATTGAATATGAATATTCATATACAACCTTTTGCATATCGTCTGACAAAATAATTTGGGACTTAGTATTTCTATGACCGTGAGTGAATAACATTACTTTGCCGGAAAATAATGGCAAAAACCTGACACTACAGATATGGCACAATTTAAAATGTGCTACGAAGCGAATCCTCCTTTGAGTATCGAGGAAGTAGTTAACAATATCTTGGTAAGTGGTGTTCTGAGTGAAGTTCTAACACTCGCTCCTTGTATGAAAATTAAGACATAAATTATAAAGTAGTATTTAAGCGACTTTTTCTTGCATTAACACTTTCTCTTGACACGTGTTGTAGGTAGCCTAGACGGAGTTTTTGGTTAGTAGTAAAAATCAAGGTGGGGCTTATTCGCAGGGCAGTGATAACAAAAACCCTAACCTAAAACCTAACCCCCACCCTAAGCGATACTTCTCACGTTGTATACGTAGATCTTCAAGCTGCTATATATGCGTGAGATAATTCGCACTAGTTGTAGGTATGCCTAGGCCTAGTACGAGTTCATGCCCAAATAGACTTTTGTTTAAGTTGTAGGTAAGTTTTATCCTTTTTGAAGATTTTTTTTTTAAGTCCCGATTTTAATTTTTGGACGGAGTGCGTAGTCGTAGTAAGTACTCCATTACATTACATACTATACAGGCTATAGTATACAGTCCTATGTTATAGGACTAATGTTGTATATGAATATGAATATTTAATTACGTCATTGTCATTCTTGTATATGAATGGCTGAACAAAATCTGTAATGGCAATTCTGGTCTGCAGAAAGAAAAAAAAAGACGCCATCGGGCCAGAGGCATGTTACATCCTCGGTGTATATAAAGGGCTGGGATTTAGGGGATGTATTTTTCGTTACATCATTATTGCACTTATCTATATAGCGCCTCTAACCGTGGATCGAAGCGCTTTACAATAGAATTGATAATACATAGACAAACTCTTTATATACAATATCAAAAAATAAAAGAATTGCAGGACAATATACACGCATAAAAGAATTGGTAAAAATCAAAAACTAGATAAATAAAACAAGAGATTAAATATTATAGACAGCATAAAACTTAATCAGTAGGAAAAAGATGAGTCTTATGGGCCTTCTTAAAAGTATAAACAGTTTAAGCCTGACGGATTGCATTAGGTAGATTATTCCACAAACGTGGTCCCAGGACAGAAAAGGCGCAGTCCTCACTGACACAATTAGTTCTTGGCACCACAAGGCGAGTGACATCCTTGTTGGATCTAAGACCAACGCGTCCAGGCTCATAAATATGCAGCAAATCTTGAAGGTAAGAAGGCGCATTTTTTTTAATTGCAATTGTACACATGCAGTATGATCTTGAAATCGATTCTCCGCTGGATTGACAACCGATGAAGAACACGCAAGAAAGGGAAGCGCTTGCACGTTTATCAAGACAACAAAATTATGCGCGCTGCACGATTTTGAAGTCTTTGCAAGCGTTGAAGGTTTCCACATGATATGCCACCAAGCAGGGAGTTGCCATAATCCAGCGGAGAAAAGAGGAGAGATCGCACGGCATGAGCACAAGTATTTTGATCAATGTACCGACGGATTCTAGAAATATTACGCAAATGAAAATTAACAGTACGACATATTGTAGAGATCTGGAAATTCATATTCATACAAGTTTCAAACATGATACCTAAATCTTTAACGGATGATGAAGGAACAATCACAAACTCACCGATCTTCAAATCAATGAGCTGGATAATATGCATTTGTTTTTTTGATGAAATGATCAAAAATTCAGTTTTGGTGTCATTGTGTTTAAGTTTGTTATAAAGCATCCAGCCTTTAACCGCCGCAATGCAATTTGACAAGCGAGCTTGGGCAGCTTTCCTATCACCCGGCTTTTTGAGATCGAAGCTAACATATAGCTGAGTGTTATCAGCATATATATGGTAAGCAACACTGAAGAGTTTAAAAATGCGGGTAACAGGCTGCGAATAGGCACTGAAGATCGGAGGACCTGCAACAGATCCTTGGGGAACACCATATTTCAGAGGATGGGCAGTACAATAATTACCAGATATACAAACTGAACTCTTGCGATCACTAAGATAAGATCTAAACCAGTTTAAAACACAACCTCTGATACCATACTCACACTGAAGCCTATTTATTAAGAATAGTGAGGTCAATGTTATCAAAGGCTGCAGACATATCTGGAAGTACAAGTAAAACAAGTCCACCGAATCTAACTCCTTTAATATATCGTTCTTAACACGCAATAAGGCACTTTCAGTACTATGTGCTGGTTTGTAGGCAGATTGAAAATCTTCAGTAAGATGTTTCGAATGAAGATGTTCATTAAACCTAGAGACCGCTGGATATTCAAGGATCTTGCCAAGGGTGGGAAGATTGGAGACGGGTCGATAATTTTTTTAAACGGGTGGACTTCTTGATTAGAGGAGAAATAATTGCGTCTCTAAGAATGCATGGAAAACAACCAGAACTAAATGAATTATTTGCAAGAGACATAAAAACCACTATGTCAGCACATTCCTTTAAGAGCCAAGTGGGCTCTGTTAATGCCTAAAGACCACTGCTGGTGATGAGTTGGGTTCAGGCGCGTTAGTATTATTATACCTGCCACGTATTTAAAGTGCTCAATTAAAACCAGATCTGCTCACAAGTACTTTACAATGAAAATTAAACAGGACAAGGTAAAATATAATCAAATTAAATTCTCCTGGCTTTCCTGTGGCTTCCCACTTCAATCTGCCTCTACACAGTCTATCAGATCTCAAGTTCGCCATTCTTTTCGGAGGCTTCTCTGTTACACACCAACGCACAACAATGGAATTAAAGATGATTATCAAACTAAAAACCCATCTAACAGGATTAAATAATGATTTAGCACACTTGAGCAACTACACATGGTTCAGAAAAGCCACCACTAATACCTAATACTTGCACTCTATTTTTTACACACAAATCAATTGCAACTGAAAAAAGTCTGAAGTCAGACCGAAATATTTTGCGTTACATTTTATAGCACAGTTGGATTATGAAAGTATCATTAAACCTTAGAGAGGTCGTATATCTCATCATCCCATTTTACCTTCCCAGCTGCCTGCCTTATCCCCACATTTGGAAGATAAAAGTGATAAGTCATTAAAATGAAATGTAAAAGAATTTGTCAAATTGAAGAAAAAGTTGTTTAAACCCATTTAAAAGATTTCAAGATTTGAATGCAAAATTCATAAAATTGACAAAAAATATCCCTAAAAGAAATCAAAAAATCAAAAAATTGACAAAACGTTTTCGAAAATCGCAGTAATTTTCCGAAAAGGAAAAAAGATTCTCGAAAATGAGAGAAATTTTCAGGGAAAACTGATATCTCAGAGGATTTCACCTTGGTTGTATGCTTTCATCAAGGTTGGGAGGTCAAATTGGGAAATTTGTAGAATAAAGTTGGTAACATTGTAAGAAAATTTGGTGAAGGTATTGAAAATTATGGAATTTTTTTACATTTTTTGAAAATTGCGGGTAATTTTCTGATTAGCCACAATTTTTATGTAACCGGGAATATTTAGGGGTTCTTTGGAAAAACAACAAATCTATGACAGAAGTTCATGTGTGTGTATGTGTGTGTGTGTGTTAGGGTAGGGGCAACTCATAGGCGGCGGAACCGGGAGCATAGATGGCACGTCCCCCACTTTTCTGAAAAGTTTAAAAAGTGACCTTTTTGAGAGAAATAAAGTGCCCCTTTTCTAAAGAAAAGTATCCATTTTCAGAAGGAAAAGTACCTTCCAAAGAGGACAAGTGCCCTCTTTAGAGAAGGAACCTGGCACCTTTTGAACATTGAAAAACCTTTTTCTTAAAGGCTATATATCTGATCTTTGCATTAAAAAAAGTAAAACAAATATCGCCCAAAAATAAAATACATTTGTAAAATTTCACGCGCTTGGCGCGCATATATTTCCTAAAGATAAAGTTGGAGCCCTTTTTAGAAAAAGAACCTGCCCTTTCAAACATTGCAAAACTTTTTCTTTAAAGACTGTATTTTATCTAATCTTTTAATTAGAAAACTAACACAAATATCGCCATAAATAGACTAAAATTGTGAAATTTACATAAATCTAAATGAAGACAAAGTTGGGGCCATACAGCCCTACATATTGGACTTGTTATTACTTAAGAGACTTTTACTTCTGCCTACCTATCTATCAGCCTATGTTTTCCCAGCTTATAATTGGTAAAATCCTTTATAATAGGGTCGTTCTAGGGTGTGCGAGCCACCCCAAATTTCATTAGTGAAACATCTTTGAAATGGGGCATGGAGAGCAAAAATTACCATTTGACTCTGGTCATTGTTATGACATTAACTGACGTAACCTCTCCTATTTTCTTTGTAAAGATTTAATGGTGGCCCTGTACAGAGATAAAAAAAAAAAGTGTTAAATTAAAATATATTTAAATCCCCCAAAACTTGAAGCTCTCTCCTTTAGTCGTTTGGGTTCTGCTACTGAATCGCTGAAAACATGGTAGTGAATTTAGGCCATCTGGACTAATTTAAATAAAAATATATTCCGATTCATGATGACAATACAATTAGATAATCATGATCTATATGTCTAAATCCTTCCGACTTAAAGACTTATGATCTATAGATTTTCCAATTTTTGCAGATTTTGGTATAGGTTTGTTTTATCTTACCAAATTTTGGACCAAAATAGCTTAAATTTTTGAAGCTTAGATATCAAAAAAGAAGAAGGGAAAATGGGTCACCAGTAATGTTCGGATTTTGCAGTGTAGGGAAGGGGAGGGGGGGGGGCTTGACCCTATAACGCTAAACTATGCTGTGCCACATGCTTTGAAAATATGACAGTTTGAAAGTGCCCCACAGATCCTGTGCCCTTCCACCCCCCTCCTAGTTTCGAACATCTTCCGCCGCCTCTGGGGAAACTTGTTGAATTTCTACAACTTTTCCTGAAATTTGATGTATTATTATTATTCCATTTTTGTCCGAATACAAACTCAAACATTTCATCAACTTATCAGACAGTAAAAACTTTGTTCTTCATGTCATGCTATATCATAAAACCGTGACAGTGTCATGCAAAGGGGCGCAGCGACCGGGTGTGTGTGTGTATATATATATATATATATATATATATATATATATATATATATATATATATATATATATATATATATATATATATATATATATATATATATATATATATATATATATATATATATATATATATATATATATATATATATATATATATATATATATATATATATATATATATATATATATATATATATATATATATATATATATATATATATATATATATATATATATATATATATATATATATATATATATATATATATATATATATATATATATATATATATATATATATATATATATATATATATATATATATGTATATTTATATATATATGTATATAAATATATATATATATATATATATATATATATATATATATATATATATATATATATATATATATATATATATATATATATATATATATATATATATATATATATATATATATATATATATATATATATATATATATATATATATATATATATATATATATATATGTGTATATATATATATATATATATATATATATATATATATATATATACATATATATATATATATCTATATATATCTATATATATATATATATATTTATATATATATATATATATATATATATATATATATATATATATATATATATATATATATATATATATATATATGTATATATATATATATATATGTATATTTATATATATATGTATATAAATATATATATATATATATATATATATATATATATATATATATATATATATATATATATATATATATATATATATATATATATATATATATATATATATATATATATATATATATATATATTTATATATATATATATATATATATATATATATATAAATATATATATAAAAGATAAGTTCCATGCATTGGCCATTACTGCTGAAGAAGGAAACAGGAGTTTCAGAAATATTTGGTTTTTAAAATAATCTGTTGGCTAGAGACATTGTCATTTTTCCTATTTTGTTTTTTTATATATATATATATATATATATATATATATATATATATATATATATATATATATATATATATATATATATATATATATATATATATATATATATATATATATATATATATATATATATATATATATATATATATATATATATATATATATATATATATATATATATATATATATATATATATATATATATATATATATAAATATATATATATATATATATGTGTGTGTGTGTGTGTGTTAGGGGAGGGTGTCACACCTAATCTAAATTTTGTCGGGAAATTTGGGGGATCTTCCATAATTTGCGTGGCAACCTCTTGTAAACTTTCAACATTTTTGTTTACATGAATTAAGGTTGTGATACTCAGACAATAAAATACCATAAACTAGATTATAACACACAAACGATTAACAACATTGTCAAAACACATTTTTTATTTGAAAAGAACTATTTTTATTCACCCGTACCTATCCTAATTAACTTATCTATACTGACACACGGAATATTCGTAATTCATAACATGGAGTACAATGCCTTGATGAATGCATAATACGAGGATGAAAAAATAGACACATCAGCGGGTTTATCATGCTGGTAAGTTTAGTATTTATCTCAACAGAAGAACAAGAACATATGGCCGAACTGTGAGACTGTCGGTCCGTGGCAATATTTTTTTTTTTTGGGGATCCGAGACTCTTCTCGTATAATTAAGGGGATTGCACCTACGGCAAGTTAATTTTGTTTATTGAGACCCTTACAATTATCTCACAATGCATGCAGTGATGGCATAAAGATTTGCCGGTGGGGGCGGCCTTCCCAAAAAAAGTCGAAAAATATGCTATAAAATATGTTTCCTATTAATTTCTGAAAAATCTGACAAATTGAAGGAAAAACCCTGACGGAAGGGGAGAGGGGGGGGGGGGGTACAGGGGGGTTTGAGAGAATAGTTTTGATTAAATATAGTGATCTGAAGATAATTTTCCTTGTACCAATCAAATAAATTACATCACATGCAGTCCAACTTATCCGTTGTATATGAAAGATATTGAAGAATGAACATTCTATGTTAATGCTGATAGAAATTTACCACTCCAAATATCTAAAATCGCAAAGCTTCCGGAGGCTTCGTCCCCAGAATCACCAGGGCTTTGCCCCTGGTCCCCACTAGGGGCCCTTCACGCCGCTAAGCTACGCGCTCAAACTGACGCTGCGGGAGTCAGTTCAAATACATACAATTAGTCGGAAATTTTGACCCTCAACCAGAGTACCCTAACTACGCCCCTGGTCATGCCTTATCGAAACATAGTAGGTGTAACTGGGGTATTTGCGGGGCCGAGAGACAGGGGCAATTTACAATTTACCACTCATCAGTTGCGTGTTCACCCCACTCAACCCCTTCTTGCCCTATCTTTTATCCAGCATGCAAAGATTTTGAAATAATAAAAACAGACTGACAGATTTATCATCTCATAATATGGGCTTGCAAATTTACACAAAAACCATGACACTTGTTTTTTCAGCTTTCCTGTTCCTTTGATTTTTACAGAGCCCCTCTCTCTTTGGTATTAACGTATGTTTTTTTATTTTGTTTATTCAATTGATAAGTAAAGCTGCACCCCCAGTACACGGTTAACCACACAATCGAACGTAAATAGTGTATATTAGTGTAGAGGGGGGAGGGGGGGGGGGATTGTTTTGAAATGAACGATGGTAAATTTGTTTGGACGACATGTTGTTTGTCGTACATATGGGAATGTTTGGTTCATACGCTTGCGATTATCTCCCTAACTGTGCAAAACGCTCTGAAAAATCGTACATCTTTTGCACTTCAAACGTTATAACTAAAAAGTCTCCGAATATTGTGTTCCATTTCGAGCGGTACAGATAAATTGAATTCATATCTATCGTTTGAGACCATTTTTGTTTGATTATTCAACAACAAAAACGAAGAAATACCGTACTTTGTAAACAATAAAATTAGTTTGCTCTTGTTTTTCAATGAGAGCGCAAGCAAAATCACAAGGTCACCTCTGCTTTGATCTTTGTAACTTATGAATGAAAGTATTTGGGAGTCCATTTCACGCGGCCAGACAAAATTAACATATACCTATTTACCATATATATCAAATCCAACGTGTTTGGTGCAAATAAAGGGCCCGTACTTTGCCACAAATAAAAATCGATGAGAGAAAACATTTTACGTCCGCCTATGTAACACTTTATCATAATTCTTATGTAATCCTAGCACGCCCAAACTGCGTGGACTGTACTATTGTGTGCAGAGGGTTTCCTGTTGTATGTGTATTGTAAACATGCTGTGTAGAGGCGAATAAGTGTTTTCCAATGTCGGATTTTGGCTGATTTTCTTCCATCTTTAACAGTTTTCTTGTATATTTTGTTACACTGATATATATTTCTTATTATATGACTCTATTTATCAGAAATTAAAACACTATTTGGCTGGAATATTATCGACAAGAATCACGAACAAAGACGTGCAAGAGCCAGGCATAACGACAACGTTAGGTTGCATGATCATAATACAAAAAAATACGAAATATGCTTTTTATTATTATTAAATATACATAAATTATCGGTTTATTATATCCTTGAATAACTTTCTTTATATCTTTTCTTATCACCGTATTCTTAAAAATTGTTTTCTATTCAGCACAAGTACAGTTTGTTATACATTTGTTTCAGAAAAATTAGTTTAACGAAGTTTCTCATCATTATGCCTTGTCTAAGAAAGTTTTGAACTGAAAGTGTGTGCATTACATTTCATTTAATTTGTTTTGCTTCAAGGATATTTCATTGGAACTGGCTATTTGTTAAATAAAATGTTTTCTAAAGTTCCATTCCACTTGGCTTACATCCTACATGCGGAGTAATTTCTTCTCTCCATCATTTTATAATTTTTTTGCCCTCAAAGAAAATCTTAACTTAACGAACTAGGCCTCCATTGCGTGCAATTAAAAGCATTCAACTCTTGTTTCAACGACTCAGTTCGCTCTTAAAACAAACCCGCATAGTAATTGTACAATCCAAGTACCTTACATGTTTATTTATAGCTTTCCGTAACACTAGCTAGTTCCGCAGTTTTTTTCTTCCTAAGGCGCGTTTTAAGGTTATACATTCCCATATGCGCGCGCTATGTTGCTCTTTTCAACTGCTGTACCAGAAAGCGGACGTCATTCGCCCTATACTACGTATAGGCCGAAGGCCGAGAGTCGAAACTCCTATACATACAGTGTTACAAAATCGTGATACTTTTTAAAGTCACCTACCCATGTTGGTTCTAAGTCAGGGCAGTAGAGAGCCAAACATTTCAAAAATAGAACATACCAAAGAAATGTGTAGATTAAATATTTCAGGGAAATTACTTTTTTTTTAGTTCAATAAACCAATAATTTTATAAGTCATTAATATAAAAGAAATGATTTTGACGTCATCCATGGATCAAGTGAGTGCGAAAAAAATTGACAAACCATGCACATAGTGCAGATACTTTTCGCGATACCTGTACGGTACAGTACGATGCCAATGTGTTTATTACTCATTGTTTTACGTCTGAACATGGCAGATTGAAAGGTTAAAGCATTTTAAAGGAATTACTGCCTAACCTTATTGAAGTCGTTATGCATTACGCCTAGGCCCTAGCCTATAAGTTGGTGAAGGTCGGCCAACACCGTAGGCCTATTTAACGAATAACGTTAGCGATGGGCCTGCCCTAGCCAGCTGTACAACCCCGGTTCCGTAGTAATTGCAGTCGGCCTGTTTTTATTTTATAAAGGCTTGGCGTACGCAGTCAGACATCTGTGATTCTAGAGATTTACAATGTAATATTAACTAAGGTGGATCTAGGCCTAGTTATTGATGCCTAGTTTAGGCTCGGGATTATCGGGTAGTATAAAAAAAGGCTGCATAATTCAAGTTACCAAATTAACCTATTCAAATTCAGACCTAGCCGTTAGACCTACAAAAAGGCTACCTTCTTGTTAGTTATGGATTCAAATCATTAACCATCGTTTGGCCGTACTTTCTTTCACTTTAACCCATTTCTGTATGCTGACAATGTAGGATTGCTGTTGTTTACTGGTCTGCGGCCTCACGAATGCCACCAGTAATGTCAAAAAGTGTATTGTGAGATATGACTAATAGATACCAAAGCAAAAACAAATGAAAGCAGAACTAAAGATTGCCTATCAATGAGAAGAGAAATTGCATGAAGCAAAATTTTCAAGTGGAGCTTTTTTATCTTCCCAACTTGAACTTGCTTGAGAAACTTTTGCAAACAAATTGAAAGCAACTTTAATAAGTAATACACATAGAATAAAAAATGCAGGCTGCAATACAACATATAGGCCTATTCCAAAGAGCTTTATGATTATTCAAGTTAACTTAATGAATTTAAGGCCTGCAATTGTTGGTAAATGATGTTGAACAGAAAAATGTAGATGAAACTGAAAACTTAATAGTTTATTAAAATAGAAATAAAAGTAATAAGTGAGAAATTTGATCTACTGTATTTCTGCCTGTCTAAACAAGTTGGCACTTAATTTACTTTTACTTTGTTTTATACACTCCTATCTGCCGATTGGTCAGTCTGTTTAGACTTTGTTTGATAAGTGTTTTCTTGATAACCAACTATAAAACTAATTAGACCTAGGCCTATATTGGTCTCATGCCAACCCCACCTTAGCTAACAATTGTAATGCTGCGTCTCAAGCATGGCCTTTTTATCATGACAGACATTTACTAATATTCTCTTTTGCCTTTAATTAGCTGACGTTTTCTTGATTTGTTAATGACTGCTGACTTTTATTGATACACATAGGCCCTACTGTACAATGTTTTCTAATCCAGTAAAAGTTATTAGTGTACACATAACAAATGTCTCATAGTAAATGCGCGTGTACAGTGAGTATGTGACTAATAATTAACCCCACTCCATTCTACTATAACAGTATAACAAGTATAAATGATCTGGAGATAATCTTTCTTGAGTCTGTGGAAAAATGGAGATGATCCCTCAATAACAAAACAGCAAAAGTAAACAACAAATTGCAACGAAATAAAAAGTAATATTATAGGCTTGACATGGGTATGTTGTTACAAATTCTTATTAACAAATTGGTGAGGAACTTGAAGACTTGAAGCTTTCTCAAGTCAATAAAATGGTAATGTACATAGCCCTAATGTTATGCTACCAAATTGCAAGTGGTTTTACACAATGTAGGCCTAAGTGACACTAACGTTATCTGTAGCCTGGCTAGGCAACACAATGACCTATGATTACCCCGGCGACGTATTTTTGAAAGCAATTAATCGCTACATACATGTCTGAATAAAATAAGATTTGATAAGTAACTTATTCTTGTTCCTAAATAAAACTGAAATTATTGCCCATATTTGTCAGCGTTTACGTCGGTCAGTTAAGGTTAAACTAACGGTGTGCATACGGCGGTAGCTAGCTTCAGACTGCTTAACAACAACTGCCACAATTAAGATAGCACGTTATTTTAGGTTTACCGAAATTCTTCAAGACATCTACTAGTTTGAGTATTTTTCTTAAAATATACTTATCAGTTAGGCCTAAGTTAATAGGTGCGATACATGCCTGTCTACAATCTGACGCTGCGCTAAAGTATTGTTGTCCTGCATGTACCGTAAAAAGAATTCATTGGTTTTGTGTTTTTGTTAGAAATAAAATGAACGCTAATCTTGCTAAGAAAAACAAGTTATGATTAAAACTAATATGATTATGATTAATTTTTAAAAGTAAAGATTTTCAATTTTTATCTTTAGCTTAAATTTGTAGTTTGCCTATTTTTTATTGACTCCAATTTTCAATGTACCGACATATCTACTGCCCTCTCTTGGAACCAATATTGGTGGAGGACAAACCAAAAAGTATCACGCACTGAGGTATAGGAGTTTCGACTCTCGGCCTTCGGCCTATACGTAGTATAGGGCGAATGACGTCACGCTCTTTGGCTGTACTCACAACAAACCGTTGGTGACGCCACTGTGAGGACCCTTCAATGCATTTCGGCTCAATGTCCATAATTATAGCCAAAGTCAAACTGATTTTAAACCGCTTATCATTTCAAGCCTTTAATTTACACCTCATATCAGATACAAGCATATTATGAGTGCAAAAGGTTCATCGTTCTATTTGAACTAATCTTTTTGTAGCGTGTATAGGTTATGTGCTGTGCACATATACCAAAAAACGTTGTTTTTATTGACTGAGATACACCTTTGTTTGAACAGGAATCACATTCTGACATCGGGCAACTCTGTTCGATTGATCACAAGCCTATTATTATTCTCCTCTCGGGTAAGTCTTGCTTGCTTTTCAATTGATAGCCGAAAACAAGTCTTGGACCTTTTTATCTGTCTGCAGGTCTCAGGTCTTATCGTTATGAACTAATCAAGGAATTTAGTGATTGAAAAGTGGAAAAGTAGCTTGAAGTAGGCCTATATCTTTAAGTCCTATGTGCTTTCAAGTTAAGTCGTCTTCAATTTATGTTGCATGCATAATACCATTATCACCTCCACCAAAAGAAGTTGGACGGATTTATGTTTCACCTTTCATGCCTTTAGCATAGCATAGCAAGCTTTTAAGCCCGAAGGCATCCAGTGCTGGCCATTATATCAAGACGGCCACGGCCTTTGATAACCAGTTGTGAACTCACTGGTTGCAGACCCACTGGTTGCAGACCCACCGGGATACGAACCCGGGACGTGCGGGTGAGAGAACAAAACACCAACCACTACACCACGGAGACTGTGTCTGTATTGCTGTTTAGTTGTACATAATTCAGAAAGAAATTGATACACGTATTTTCATCAATGTTTGTGACTTTGATAGTTCCCCAAGTTGAACAATATGTTTATAGGAGGGCATGCCGGGCTTGAAGGAAATATTCCAAACGCATGCGTGAAACACAGAACTATGTCTTGAAAATAAATCAACACAAATAATTGCTGTATTCCAGTATGCTATCAACGAAATTAAAAATAATCGCTTTCTGGCATCATGGAAAATGATAGAATACAACTCAAAACTCTAATTTTTGGAATAAATAGAACTGAAAAACGTAAATATAACCTCCAAATAAATATACAGGAGGAAGATAATCTATTTGTGTTTAGAATGCAAGTATACTTATAACCTCCAACTATATGAGGTCGTATTGGTTCGAATCCTAGCTCCGACAGCACAATTGTTGTTTAATTTTGCTGGGTTATGGTTTCTAAATAGTTGTGTAAAGTTGGTTCCTAGTTTCTAATTTCCACTTATTGTTTCCACGTTTCTGATCAGTGGCGGCGCCATGGTGGATCCTGGGGTACGGGAGGGAAGTCGTGGTAAAATTTGTAGGGGAATCACGGGTTAAACTAGAAGTATTTTATCTTTCCCTAACGAGCAATGCAGTGAAAAACATTCTTCAAACCCCTAACTTACCCCAAATCGTGTCTAACGTGGCTCAGAATCCAGAGGGTGGGGACACCTCCTCTTACACCCACCCCGTTCTCACCTGTTCCTGATTAGTAGTTCCTAGTATACCCAGACCCGAACCAGTAAAGTACCAATAATAAACTATAGGAACCACAAACCAACTTTTGTACATCATTTCCCATCTGCATTCCGCTTTGTGTGTTTGATTTACGAGACTGAATCTGTCAAGTGCTAAAGCTTGCAGGTATCAATACTAAGGGGAGACCAGTCGTTGTGTTCCCGCAAAGGAAAATCATATAAACAACAAACTTGAAGATATTTTTTAGTGAAATTATAATTTTTGAAACCTGCCTCCACACAGTTGTTTGTGGTATTGTTCTCTATAAAAAAATGCAACCTTAAAATGATTCACGATTCAATACTTGAAGGATTAGATTAGTAGTCAGTGAAAAAGCAGTTCAATACAAACACAATGGTGAAGAAAGCATTCAAAAATCTGATTTCGTTCAGGAGATATTCAAGCTTAAAGTTCTGTCTTATCTGTGTAAAAATAACTGGCGTAATAAGTCTATTATGGAGGTTTGGTGGCCTCATCCTTACATTCTTAAAAATTTTAAAGAAAATTTATGTAACTATTTTACTATTTGAATTATATTTCCCCAAGCTTTCTTCAGTTGGTAAATTATAATTACCCTTACAAGACTCTATTTGACTACTTTCCTGACATATCCAATGGTTTTTCAGTCACAAAATTGCAGGAAAAATACGATAGAATATCAGTCCGGTTCGTACCTCCGATCGGGAGAACAGTGGGTGTGTGAAGCTGGTTCCTAGTTTCTCGTTCCTAATTCGATATTGATTATTTCCTTATTCGTTGCTCGATGTATACCAGTTTTTTATTTTTGTTTATCATTATTTCCTAGTTCCTAATTTGATATTGATTACCTCCTTATTCGTCGCTAGCTATTACCTGTTCTTTTATCTTTTTATAGTTAATTCCTACTTCCTAATTCGATATTGACTAACTCCTTATTCGTCGCTAGCTATATACCTGTTCTTTTATCTTTTGATCTTTATTTCCTAGTTCCTAATTCGATATTGACTAACTCCTTATTCGTCGTTCGCTATATACCTGGTCTTTTATCGTTATTTTCTAGTTCCTTATTCGATATTGACAACTCCTCATTCGTCGCTTGCTATATACCTGTTTTTTATTGTTATTTCCTAGTTCCTAATTCGATATTGACTAACTCCTTATTCGTCGCTCGCTATATACTTGGTCTTTTATCGTTATTTGCTATTTCCTAATTCGATATTGACAACTCCTTATTCGTCGCTCGCTATATACCTAATTTTTAATGTCATTTCCTAATTCCTAATTTGATATTGACTAACTCCTTATTCGTCGCTCGCGATATTCTTTCATCTTTATTTCCTAATTCCTAATTCGATATTGGCAACTCCTTATTCGTCGCTCGCTATATACCTATTGTTTATCGTTATTTCCTAGTTCCTAATTCGATATTGACTATCTCATTATTCGTTGCTCGCTATATATCTGTTCTTTTAGATTTTCGTACAATTTGTTTTCAGTATTGAAGATTTCTTTTTTATAACACCCATTTTTTGGCAATTAATATAAAATGTATTTCATGGCTCAACGAGAACTCTTGAAATCTCTGGTGTTCAAAGGCACCAATACAATTTCGATAATTAAAGGTGCAAGTGTGCATTATGGACTGTAAAATATGTGTTGGGGATAAATTCGGGGTTATATTTGGCAGGTTACAGACAGTTGTTGTTGATGGTCATTTGGTGAAAAATCTCCATGAGGAAATTTTACAAGTGGTGTTTCTCAGGGTTCCGTATTGGGTGCGCTTCTTTTTTTAATCTTCATTACTGATATTGATGTTTCCCTTGGCTCCAGGATTTGAAAATTTGTTGATTACACTAAGCTCTCACGATTGTTGATAGGGAATCTTCACTATCAGACTATTGCAAAGGATAAGTTAGTTTTTTGGTCCCAAACGTGGCAGATGTCATTCATTTTGGTCAGAGCAATTTGAGTTTTGAATACTGCATGAATGGTTTAAATCTTGGTTGTGTTGATCAAGAAAGTGATGAAGTTGCAATTTGAATATGGCCGTACGGGACCATCTTACTTAGGATCCTTTTTGCCTGACACGAAAACCTATTACGAAGTTAATTTTGAGCAATGGTTTCACCAGAATGTTTGGCTTTGGAGGAGGGGGGAGAAAGGATAGGATGGGGGTGGAGGTGGGGGTTATTCGGGGAAAAAACCTTCATGTCCGGAAAATTTTTGTTATTATTTTTGCAAAATTTTGGGAGCTTTCCTTAATTTTTGGAAAATTTCTGGCAAGCTTTTTGATTTTCAGGAACTTTTCGCGAATTTGTCGGCATTTTTCGGGAGCTTTCTTTTTTTAATTTCTATGCAGTTTTCTTCAATTTTCTGACAGGTTTTTCAATTTTCGCCAATATTTGGGCCAATTTGTGAATTGTCATCAATCCTTGGAAACTTTAATTAATTTCCATGCAATTTTTTTCCTTTTTTGATCAGTTTTTCGATGTGGGGGAAATCTAGACGAGTCGGGCATGATACATTTTACCTCTCTTCCTGACTAAATAAGATCGGGGTCCAAGTGTTGTCATCATCATGCCGAGTCGGAAGAGTATGACGAATCGGACATGATTCTGCTCGACTGATATGGGTATCCGGCTGACAGGGGGCGGCCGCCCGTAGTGCCCTCGCCTCGTACGGCTATGAATCTGAAGCCTTCTATAAGCGGTGTGCTTTAGCAGCTGCAAGGGCAAATAGGAAGTTTGGATTGATAAAAAAGATTGTTTTGTTGTCTTGGTAGAGAGGTTGCTCTTAATTTGCATAAGCAGATAAGCAGTTAATCAAGACTCACCTTGAGTATGCTATCCAGGTACGAGCCACTGGACTTATTCCCAAAATAAGGAATCTCTCTTATGAATTATTGGTTTGACCACTATTGAGTTGAGAAGAGCATGGGGCGATATGATCTGATAAATCAGGTTTTTAAAAGATAAATTCAGTGGTCAAGCATTTCCATCTTATATGAAAGAGGACTTAAACAAATGGTGAAGGAAGCATTCAAATATCTTATTCCGTTGAGATATTCAAATCTAAAGCTCTGTCTTATCTGTGTAGAAATGGTCTATGGAAAGTTGGCGTCCTCATTCTTACATTCTTAGCAATTGTTAATGTATTTCAAAGAAAGTTTATTTAAATTTTGTATTTTTTACATTATTTGTTTTCAAACTTTCTTCAGGTGGTACATTATAAATACCATTACTAGATTTAGTTTTACTACTTTTCTGACATATCCCATAGCTTTTAAGCCTCAAAATCGCAGGACAAAATATGATAGAGTACATAACGACTTTGAGGAATCTGAGGCTATGACATCACAACTAGTCTGATTTCAGTCGTTTCTACACAAATGATACCAAGCATTTAACTTTAATATCTCCTTAACGGAATAAGAGTTTTGAAAAGTTTTTTCACTATGTGTCTTTTGAAGTCCTTGCTCATATAAGATAGATTTGCTTGACCACTAAACTTATCCTTTAAATTCTCAGTTCTCCACTAACTCTGGACGTCTTTGACTTTTTCTGTCTTTTTCTTTTGTGGTGGTGGCGTTAGTTTGGGCTTTTTATGGGGTGACTTACCCTTCGTAGCCCGTCATCCTATTATTTAATGTTATGGTTTGTTTTATTTTGTAGAAAAGCAGATCTGTAAATACGATCTACATCTACAGTGCTGAGCAAATCAGCAATTTATATCAAATCCACGTTTTGTTTGTTCCAATAAAGCGTTCGTTGTCACATAAAGATGACGACTATTGGCATTTAACGCAGTTTAAATGAATTTATTCTATTTTCTTCAACTTCCTTCATTTTTGAGACGATTTCTTCAATTTTCTGGATAATGCCTTTAATTTTCCTTCATTTTGGGGAAATTATGCGCAATAAGCATCACAAATACTGTAAATGGCAAGTGTTTACCCGATATTTTTTTTTTTAGCTGCATTAATGGTCCATTGTAAATTGTGAACTTAAAAAACTCAAGTTGCCTGTAGATTTCACTAGTTCTTTAACTAGTGATTATTTGCATCGCTTTAAAAACTGTTGGAGGAAGAGTTTATTACTATATCCTCTTCAACTGTTCAATCATAGGCGGGATTTCAGAGAGGGGAGGGGGAGGGGGACAAATGGGTAACTTGCCCTCCACTTTTCCGAAATTGTATATTTTTTGTGGCTATTTTTTGCATCTTAACGTGATTTTGTAGTTTTTCCTCCCACTTTTGACTTTGCCCCCACTTTCAGCAGACAAATCACGCCCATTTGTTCAATATCATGTTTTGGACGAAGTAATCAAAACTGGAATTGCCCTTGGAACAAAAATATGAAAAACATATTGTCCTTATTTATTACTTAAATTTACAGAAATAAAGGCAGAACATCATCAATAATTACCAAAAAGACAGAATTTTAAACTTTCTTCCACAACAAGTTGTTTTAACAGAGTAACATGACTTAACAGAATAGTGTTTGCCTAAAAAGTACAGCGCATGGAGTTCTTACTTACTTTAAATACATCAAACCATTAAACAGTAAAAAGTAAACTTGAAAACTTCCATCTGAGCTCACTGGGCATTTGGTCTGTTTTCGTTAGAGTGTCTTGTATCCTAAAATCAAATAAAAGAATGAAAATTAATGAATATAATTTAGGTGTATCATGACTGGGATCCTGACTGGGATCCTGACTGGGATCCTGACTGGGATCCTGACTGGGATCCTGACTGGGATCCTGACTGGCATCCTGACTGGGATCCTGACTGGGATCCTGACTGGGATCCTGACTGGGATCCTGACTGGGATCCTGACTAGAATCCTGACTGGGATCATGACTGGGATCATGACTGGGATCATGACTGGGATCATGTCTGGGATCATGACTGGGATCATGACTGGGATCATGACTGGGATCATGAATGGGATCATGACTGGGATCGTGACTTATCAGCTTTATTTGACAAAAGGCAGATTTGACAGAAGGGCATATAAAACAGAAGAGAAATAAGAAACTAGGAAATGAATAAGGAAATTTATAGAAGATACTGAAACATATAAATCCAGAAACTAAAACAATATAATATTTTGAATTGGATGAAAAAGTAAAAGATGAATATGATAAAGAACAATATAAATGGTTAAATAAGATACAAAGATCGTTGTCAAATCAAATTCATGTGAATAAAATATAAAACACGACTGATAAAAATATTTTTAGAGATTTGTATATTTGTTGAAAATAAAAGCCTTAACACCGGTTTTAAACTGTTAAATACATCAACATGCTGAACAGTGTGTGGTAATTTTTGTGAATTAATGGGGAGGGCATTTCAAAGTCCAGGGCGAAAACTGAGAAGGATCTATCTTCAAATGACTTGCAGCGTGTATCAGGAATTCAATTATTGCATGGTTTGAGGGATTAACGATAGAGTCGAAACTTCAGCATATCATTCAGATAAGTGGGTGTAATGTTATTTAGAGCTGTGTTTTTGAGTTAGAAGTGACATTAAAATGGATAGTTCTTTCATGAAGTAATTTAAATGCAAGAGATATACTACTGATCTTATCTAACTTTGAAAGAACACGTGCTGTGTTGCTGCCACATGCTGGATCCCCGGGCTGTGCTGCTGCCACATGTTGGATCCCCTGCAAATGACTGATAAGAACTGAATATGCTGGTAAATAAGTCGAGAAATGGATGCTGACATGCTGGAATATGATTCAATAAATAAGTAAGTGAAAGCATGAAGGTGAAAGGTAGTAGGAAATGAATACAGAAATGGGGACTATGATGATAACAAATATGAATATGGAATATAGGCATACAGTAAAAGTCAAACGAATAAAAAATGAATACGGAAGAAGAAAATGAATAAAGAAATGGGCAATATAATGATAACATGAATTACAAACTGAATAAGGAACTAGAAAATGGATCAGGGAAATGGATGGCAGATTTTGTATCTGATTAAGTAAATGGACTACAGGCCTACATGAAATTAGGCCCAATGAATCAGATCATAAGAAAGAAGAAAATAAATAAAGAAATGGCCATTAGAATGATTACAAGAATTCTCAGCGGAAAAAGGAACCAAGATATGAGCCAGCCCGTTTAATGGACGGCATATTGAATTAGGAACTAGAAAATTTCGATGAAGGAACAGGTATAAAACGAGCGACGAATAAGGAGTTAGTCAAAATCGAATTAGGAACTAGGATATAACTATCAACTGAAGAAAAAATAGGTATATAGCGAGCGACGAATAAGGAGTTAGTCAATATCGAATTAGGAACTAGGAATAAACGATAAACAAATAAAAGAACAGGTATATAGCGAGCGACGAATAAGGCGTTGTCAATATCGAATTAGGAACTAGAAAAGAACGATAAACAGATAAAAGAGTAGGTATATAGCGAGCGACGAAAAGGAGTTGTCAATATCGAATTAGGAACTAGGAAATAACGATAAAAGAAGAGGAATATAGCGAGCGACGAATAAGGAGTTGGTCAATACTGAATTAGGAACTAGAAAATAACGATAAAAGAACAGGTATATAGTAAGCGACGAATAACGAGATAGTCAAAATTGAATTAGGAATTAGGAAATAACGATACAAGAACAGGCATATAGCGAGCGACGAATAAGGAGTTAGTCAATATCAAATTAGGAACTAGGAAATAACGATAAAAGAACAGGTATATAGCGAGCAACGAATAGGGAGATAGTCAATATCAAATTAGGAACTTGAAAATAAAGATAAAAAACCAGGTATATGGCGAGCGACGAATAAGGAGTTAGACAATATTGAATTAGGAACTAGGAAATAAAGATAAAAGAAGAGGTATATGACGTAGAAGGAGTTAGTCAATATATAATTGGGAACTAGAAAATAACAATAAAAGAACAGGTATATAGCAAGCGACGAATAAGGAAATAGTCAATATCGAATTAGGAGCTAGGAAATAACAATAAACAGATAAAAGAATAGGTATTTAGCGAGCGACGAATAAGGAGTTAGTCAATATCGAATTAGGAACTAAGAAATAAAGATAAAAGAACAGGTATATAGCGAGCGACCAGTGAGGGAATAGTCAACATCGAATTAGGAACTAGGAAATAACAATAAAAAAGAGGTATGTAGCGAGCGACGAATAAGGAGTTGTCAATATCGAATTAGGAACTAGGAAATAACAATAAAAGAACAGGTATATAGCAAGCGACAAACAAGAAGTTAGTCAATATCGAATTAGGAACTAAGAAATAACAATAAAAAGATAAAATAACAGGTATATAGCTAGCGACGAATAAGAAGTTTGTTAATAACGAGTTAGGAACTAGGAAATAACAATAAAAGAAGAGGTATATAGCAAGCGACGAATAAGGAGTTGTCAATATCAAATTAGGAACTAGAATATAACAATAAAAGAACAAGTATATAGCTAGCGACGAATAAGGAGTTAGACAATATCGAATTAGGAACTAAGAAATAACGATAAAAGAAGGGGTATATAGCGAGCGACGTATAAGAAGTTGTCAATACTGAGTTAGGAACTAAGAAATAACAATAACAGAACAGGTATAAAGCAAGCGACGAAAAAGGAAGTACTCAAGATCGAATTACAAACTAGGAAATAACGATAAACAGATAAAAGAACAAATATAAAGTGAGCGACGATTATGGAGTTAGTCAACATCGAATTAGGAACTAGGAAATAACAATAAAAATCAGGTATATAGCGAGCGACGTATAAGAAGTTGTCAACATCGAATTAGGAACTAGGAAATAACAATAGAAAACAGGTATGTAGCGAGCGACGAATAAGGAGTTGTCAATATCGAGTTAGGAACTAGGAAATAACAATAAAAGAAGAGGTATATAGCAAGCGACGAATTAAAAGTTGTCAATATTGAATTAGGAACTAGGAGATAAGGACAAAAAGATAAAAGAAAAAGTATATAGCTAGCGACGAATAAGGACTTAGTCAATATCGATTTAGAAACTAGGAAATAAGGACAAAAAGATAAAAGAAGAGATATATAGCAAACGACGAATAAGGAGTTGTCAATATCAAATTAGGAACTGGGAAATAACGATAAAAGATCAGGTATTTAGCGAGCGACGAATAAGAAGATAATCAATATCGAATTAGAAACTAGGAAATAAATGTAAAAAACCAGGCATATTGCGAGCGACGACTAAGGAGTTAAACAATATCGAATTAGGAACTAGGAAATAACAATAATAGAAGAGGTATATTGCGAGCGACGAATAAGGAGTTAGACAATATCGAATTAGGAACTAGGAAATAACGATCAACAGTTAAAAAAAAACAGGTATGTAGCGAGCGACGAATAAGGAGTTGTCAATATCGAATTAGGAACTAGGAAATAACAATAAAAGAACAGGTATATAGCGAGCGACGAATAAGGAGTTAGTCAATATCCAATTAGAAACTAGGAAATAACGATACAAAACAGGTATATAGCGAGCGACGAATAAGGAGTTGTCAATATCGAATTAGGAACTAGGAAATAACGATAAAAGAACAGGTATATAGCAAGCGACGAGAACAAAGTTGTCAATATTGAATTAGGAACTAGGAAATAACGATAAAAGAACAGGTATATAGCTAGCGACGAATAAGGAGTTAGTCAATATCGAATTAGAAACTAGAAAATAACGATACAAAACAGGTATATAGCGAGCGACGAATAAGGAGTTGTCAATATCGAATTAGAAAGTAGAAAATAACGATCAACAGTTAAAAAAAAACAGGTATAGAGCGAGCTACGAATAATGAGTTAGTCAATATCGAATTAGGAACTAGGAAAAATGATAAACAGATAAGAGAACAGGTGTATACAGGTATAGCGAGCGACGAATAACGAGATAGTCAATATCGAAATAGGAACTAGGAAATAACGATAAAAGAAAAGGTATACAGCGAGCGACGAATAAGGAGTTAGTCAAGATTGAAGTAGGAACTAGCAAATAACAATAAAAAGATAAAAGAGCAGGTATATAGCTAGCAACGAATAAGGAGTTAGTCAATATCGAATTAGGAACTAGGAAATAACAATAAAATCAAAGGTATGTAGCGAGCGATGATTAAGGAGATAGTCAACATCGAATTAGGAACTAGGAAGTAACGATAAAAAACCAGGTATATAGCGAGCGACGAATAAGGAGTTAGTCAATATCGAATTAGGAACTAGAAGATAACAATAAAAGACCAGGTATATAGCGAACGACGAATAGGGAGTTAGTCAATTTCGAAATAGGAACTAGGAAATAACGATAAACAGATAAAAGAACAGGTATATAGCTAGCGACGATTAAGGAGATAGTCAATATCGAATTAGGAACTAGGAATTAACGATAAAAAGATAAAAGAACAGGTATATAGCGAGCGACGAATGAAGCGTTGTCAATATCGAATTAGGAACTAGGAAATAACGTTAAAAGACCAGGTATATAGAGAGCGACGAATAAGGAGATCGTCAATATCGAATTAGGAACTAGGAAATAAAGATAAAAGAAGAGGTATATAGCGAGCGACAAATAAGGGGTTGTCAATATCGAATTAGGAACTAGGAAATAACAATAAAAATCAGGTATATAGCGAGCGACGAATAAAGAGTTGTCAATATTGAATTAGAAACTAGGAAACAACGTTAAAAGATCAGGTATATAGCGAGCGACAAATAAGGAGATAGTCAACATTGAATTAGGAACTAGGAAATAAAGACAAAGGAACATGTATATAGCGAGCGACGAATAAGGAGATAGTCAAAATCGAATTAGGAACTAGGAAATAACGATAAAAGAACAGGTATATAGCAAGCGACGAAAACAAAGTTGTCAATATTGAATTAGGAACTAGGAAATAACGATGAAAGAAGAGATATATAGTAAGCGACGAATAAGGAGTTGTCAATATCAAATTAGGAACTGGGAAATAACGATAAAAGAACAGGTATATAGCGAGCGACGAATAAGGAGTTGTCAATATCAAATTAGGAACTGGGAAATAACAATAAAAGAACAGGTATATAACGAGCGACGAATAAGGAAATAACGATCAACAGTTAAAAAAAACACAGGTATAGAGCGAGCTACGAATAATGAGTTAGTCACTATCGAATTTAGGAACTAGGAAAAATGATAAACAGATAAGAGAACAGGTGTATAGCGAGCGACGAATAACGAGATAGTTTATATCGAAATAGGAACTAGGAAATAACGATAAAAGAAAAGGTATACAGCGAGCGACGAATAAGGAGTTAGTCAAGATTGAAGTAGGAACTAGCAAATAACAATAAAAAGATAAAAGATCAGGTATATAGCTAGCAACGAATAAGGAGTTAGTCAATATCGAATTAGGAACTAGGAAATAACGATAAAATCAAAAGTACGTAGCGAGCGATGATTAAGGAGATAGTCAACATCGAATTAGGAACTAGCAAATAACGATAAAAGACCAGGTATATAGCGAGGGACGAATAAGGAGTTAGTCAATATCGAATTAGGAACTAGGAGATAACAATAAAAGAGCAGGTATATAGCGAGCGACGAATAAGGAGTTAGTCAATTTCGAAATAGGAACTAGGAAATAAGGATAAACAGATAAAAGAACAGGTATATAGCTAGCGACGATTAAGGAGATAGTCAATATCGAATAAGGAACTAGGAATTAACGATAAAAAGATAAAAGAACAGGTATATAGCGAGCGACGAATGAAGCGTTGTCAGTATCGAATTAGGAACTAGGAAATAACGTTAAAAGACCAGGTATATAGGGAGCGACGAATAAGGAGATCGTCAATATCGAATTAGGAACTAGGAAATAAAGATAAAAGAAGAGGTATATAGCGAGCGACAAATAAGGAGTTGTCAATATCGAATTAGGAACTAGGAAATAACAATAAAAATCAGGTATATAGCGAGCGACGAATAAAGAGTTGTCAATATTGAATTAGGAACTAGGAAATAACGTTAAAAGACCAGGTATATAGCGAGCGACAAATAAGGAGATAGTCAATATTGAATTAGGAACTAGGAAATAAAGATAAAAGAACAGGTATATAGCGAGCGACGAATAAGGAGTTGTCAATATCGAATTAGGAACTAGGAAATAACGATAAAAGAACAGGTATATAGCGAGCGACGAATAAGGAGCTAGTCGATATCGAATTAGGAGCTAAGAAATAACAATAAAAAGATAAAAGAACAGCTATATAGCTAGCAACGAATAAGGAGTTAGTCAATATCAAATTAGGAACTAAAAAAAAGCAATAAAAGAACGGTATATAGCGAGCGACGAAAAAGGAGATAGTTATTATCGAATTAGGAACTACGAAATAACGATAAAAGTACAGGTATATAGCAAGCGACGAATAAGGAGATAGTCAACATCGAATTAAGAGCTAGGAAATCACGATAAAAGAACAGGTATATAGTGTCGTATTGGGCCACGCCGACGTATTATTGTACCAGTAACGCTCCATAAACTGGGGATTACAGTGTAGCTAGACGCTGAGTCGTAACTTGGTGCCGGTTTATCTACATCCTTTATGAACTTTAATACGAAATACACAACAAATTGATATTCCTCGTTTTTGCCTTTTAAACTGGCATGTTGTTTATTATCTTTATCACACGATTCAGTCCTCTCACTATATCAGTAAAAACACATTATAATAATGTATAATTGACAATTTACAAAGTCCCAGATCCCTCTTAAGTGAGATCCCGCAATCGTCTCAACTTAACCTGTACTCCAATTCTCCCCAAAACACATTAGTTGTTCTGTTTTTTTTCACTATTTGCTACAGTAAGTTTGTGGTTATGACTTGCTGGAACAAAGTTTTAAGGAGAAGGACAAGTCATGAAAAATATATTCGATGGTATCTCACTAATGCGTATATCCTAAGTTAAGCAACCAGATACACGAATTTAGAATAGTCAAAACTTCTAAACAATCAGAAATCTGGCTTCTCCCACAAGTGTGCCCTAATATCTGAGATTGACAGATACTGCTCTATGTGCGTTATTTGTGTTCCTGTTTATCAATTCTTTCTGGGAATTGATATAATCAAATACATAAGAAAATGGCGTGAGAACTATTCTCTTCACGGATACGCGTCAATATTAAAGACGGTATATGTCGCTTGTTTACTAGTTTGTGACCTGGGTTCAGAATCTAGTTCATCTTGAAGGTATAAGGACACAGGATGGATTAGTATTATACGACAATAGCGAGCGACAGACTGCCTGATATATTGAAAAATGCCCACGACTACAACGACGACGAGTGAACACACAATTACAATGACGGGGTCGTCGCCTGCGTATTCGGGTATGATAGTAAGAATAATATCACGAAACGCTTAATACGACCCGGACGAGAACACAGGTACGACGTACGGACAGACATAACATCGACAACCAAGTCAATGTCCACGGCCTTTGATAACCAATTGTGGTGCACTGGAAAAAATGCCCACGACTACGATGACGACGAGTGAACACACAATTACAATGATGGGGTCGTCGCCTGCGTATTCGGTTATAATAGCAACAATGCTATCACGAAACGCTTAATACGACCCGGACGAGAACACAGGTATGACGTACGGACAGACATAACATTAACAACCAAGTCAATGTCCACGGCCTTCGATAACCAATTGTGAAGCACTGGCGAAAATGCCCACGACTACGACGACGACGAGTAAACACACAATTACAATGACGGGGTCGTCGCCTGCGTATTCGGTTATGATAGTAAGAATGCTATCAAGAGACGCTTAATACGATCCGGACGAGAACACAGGTGCGACGTACGGACAGACATAACATCGACAACCAAGTTAATGTCCACGGCCTTTTTTGATAATCAGTTGTGGTGCACTGGCGTGTCTACCCAACCCAGGCTTGAACCCAGGGCCTCGTGGTCAGTAGACAGGTATGATAACCACCGCTACACCACATTAGGTAGATGGAAAATTCCCACCGCCGTCGATCCTTGTATATATCTATTTTGCGGACGTTGGTAGCATTAGGCATTTAACGTTCATTTTTTGGCTGATATCCTAATCACATTGTTCAATGCACTTGACATGATTTGAAAAGTTTGTGCTAGAAATTTTAATTCCAACCAAATTTTTCTCCAAATTTGTAGATCATAAGTTTTTCCTTGATATGGGATTTGGTTGAGACAGTATTATAAATTTCTACAAGGTATCCATGTTAAGAATGCGTTTGTTTTATTTTTGTCTTTTACGGGATCAAACATTCTATAGTCAATTAGGAAGCGGCGAATTAAGAACTAGGAACTAGGAAATAACCATAAAAGAACAGGTATATAGCGAGCGGACTAATAAAGAAATAGCCAATATCGAATTAGGAACTATGAAATATTGATGAACAAATAAAAAAAAAAATGGTATATAGCGAGCAACCAATAAGGAAATGATGAATATCGAATTAGGAACCAGGAACTGGCGAATTAGGAAACGGCGAACTAGAAACTAGGAGCTAGAAACCAACTTCACACACCCGAGAACAGTTTTGTTCTCCCGATCAGGGGATCCTTTATAGAAGTATCTGACAATGCATCTATCCAAATTCAAAGTTTGTATAGGAATAACATAAGAATCAGACACATTTCGAGCACCGGGAAGTCAACCACTGCAAAGGGTTCATATTTTCTTCACGATTTAAAGTATCGGCACATGAATTATCTTTTCACCGTGCGCTTTTAAAATTCACCGTGCGGTTTTCTGGAAATTTGAAGAAAAGTGATGAATTCTTATTATGCGTTACTGTTAGGAAGTCGCGCTTTAACAAAGTTTTCTGAAATTTTGAGAATCAACTTAGGGATTTGTAAAAATTATTTAGCAATAACTGTTGTTTCACTATCACGAAATTGAACAAAAAGCAAACTTTGTTACAAACCTTCAATGAAACGACTGATAGGCGTCTATGACTGAAACTTCAAAATACAAATGGCACTTTCCACATATCACGGTAAGCTGAGTGCGCATGCTTGAGTCTTCCGATTGGGGGACTTATTGAGTCCCCTGATCCGCGGTACGAGCCGAAATGAATACATAAATACTTTGACGAATCTGAGGCTATCACAAGTAGTTTGATTTTAGTCATTTCTACACACTTTAAACCAAACTTTAAACTTAATTTTTCTATAACAGAGTAAGATTTTTAGCTCCACTTATTACACAGAGTATAATGAGTGGAGCTTATCAAATCGTGAGCGTCCATATGTGCCTGTACACAGTTTTGTGTTTAAAATGCATCTCCTCAACAGTTTTGCTCTTGATATTCTGACTCAAGCGAGAGTTTTGTATACTTCATTAAACTTGTATTTAAATAAGAGATACTTCAGGTAGTTTTTGCATTAAAGCTCCTGAAAGGTAAAATTTGTGTCAACTAAAGTGTCAGATCTCAATATGTAATGGCGATAAAAATAGCTCTTTTATTTGTATACAGTAATCCTATTCCCGTTTCGTACCGGTACCGCGCCGGGCTGTGATATTTTTAATTCTTTTTCATTTAAGTTAAATATTAATCTATTATCCAAGTATCAACATTGATAGATCTTCCTACATTTTCTCTGACTAGTATTTCCCACATCACAACGGATTTTCTTTCTTTTTCTTGAATAGAGGGTGGGGGAGGGGTGGGAGGGCGTACGGACCTTCTGAGAAGGGGGTTTATCATCATGCTATATCCTTTATACATGTTATATTTATTCTGGTGGGCTTCTTGTACAAGCTACGACTTCCAAGCCCTTCCACTATTTTCTCTCTGTAATTTTCATTATATTTTATATAATTCATTACTTATTTTCATTGCATTGTATTGTCTTCACCGTTTTGTTGTTATGTTTCCAATCAAAATTCGGACATTCTCTATGAATATGCAAATCTTATTTAAGCCACGCTGTATTATATCGTATCGGAATGATATTGGAATACATATATTGGAGTTCTTAATAGGTCATGACATAATCTAGAAGATAACATGTGAAGTTGTTGTTTGATCATTTTCGCTTGTCGTACAATAAGTCTCGAATGTTAGTAAGGCTAATTGTGCTACATTGCATCGCATGGGCTAGAACGTTATACTTAAATGCACTATCGCAGGGTAATGACAGTGAACGCACATGGCATTGCATCAGCCGGGAATTGTTACTGATGTGCTGTATGGCCTGGGCAGCAGATTGTCAGAAATAAAAGTTTGTTTCCAAGCTTGTTTATAGGTTCGTGGACACTTGGTAGAATCATCGCTGGGTAGTATTGAATGGGCATCCCAGGGCTGCTAGTAAGGTTGTGACGGTTATCCGTTTAACCGATTGTTAAATTATCCGTTTAGGAAATCATGCTCTTTGTAAACGAATGCTATTTCAAGTGTTATGTTTGTTTTTTTGTTTGGATAAACTCACGAAACCATCTAACCAACCATCTTCTTGTGTCAATCTTTACCCACTAAGTTCTTGCCTTCATATTTCACCCGGGGTTATATGCATACAAAATAAAATAAATACAAATAAAAATAACAACATTTTCACGGTACCTGGGATCGGATGGAACGCAGTTAGCTTGTGCCCATAGGGAAGGCGCTAGACCCAGGCTAGCGCTCATTAACGTAACCCGTCAAATACACACAAGAAATTTCCGCTCACGCCCATTCCTTATCGAATCACTCCATATCTCCTGACCACTAGCCACGTGCAAATCTTTTGCTCACAGCCACGCTGTAATTCTAATAATGTAATGGGGATACCCATGGAGCTATTAACTGGGATACCGTACTAACTTGTTTTACATTCCACTTGGAAGGTTAAGGATCATTGAGTGGGCCTTGCAATATTCGGGGTGAATCCCACGTTAAATTCGAAGTGCGCACGTCTTAGACACCCTTGGATTAAGCGCGAGGTATTGCATACTTGTATGCTGTGTGTGTGTGTGTAAACAGTACAGGGATACAAAATAACTAATCCCATGGTGTGAACATTGTGTGGACATCGGTTTTGGCCTACTTGACAGTTTAACTTTATTGCTTAACTTTGTTGACAGTGCTTGGATTATTATCGGGATTATTGAAAATAAAGTTTTGTTTTAAATTATTTTGCAGGATTGCTTACGGTATGTTCCATATTTTCATCAAATTAGGTTTGTTAGTGTGCAGTGTTGTGATTTTTGGGGTTGTTTTCAGTCTCTTGAAATCATTTCATCATGTCAGTGTAATGAAAAGGATTGAACCCCGGTGATGTGCGTTCCCTTTTCATTAGTACCATTTATTTTCCATGAATTTTTGTCTTGCATTTATCAGTTAGGATATAAATTTATCACTATCGTTTCCACTCGTTGGGTGGAAGCTCTTTGGTCAAACTTAGTTCCTAATTATTCATCATATACCTCGTTCTAGGCCTTTTACTTCCCCACTGATCAGGGTTGTTAGCCTGATTGAACAGTCAGGCTATTGCAATCTAAATGAGGAAACGAATCTTTGTTCATTTACCTGCTCGTTTTTGTATTCGTGTAGACGTCGTCTACCCGCAAATGTTCCGGTGCTGTGCGTCTTGGTATTCGAGTAATCTCGTTTATTCGGGTTGTTTTAAGGCCTTGGCAAAAAATCTATAAATAAATTCGATATAGGCTGTAAATGACATACTTTAGCGTGAGATCGTATTTTTTATTTGTTTATACTTTCTTTTGCAGAAGGTCTGAAAGTACAGCTGATTGTCTGTAATTCGCCGTATTTGATATGTGACACTTGTGTCGTTATAAATACGTTCTGTGAATGTCAGAAGATCTTTGTTAAATTGTTGGTGAACATGTGAATTTTAGTGTTCCTCAAATTGATCGAGGCCAATTGCCTCATTTGTGATATGATCTGTCCTTATGCTCAGCATGATACGGTAACAGAATGTAGCAAAAGTATTGATGGTAACGTCCATTTTCTTTGAGATGACCCAGCAGAAAAAACACCAACAGATATCATTTGTTTTACAACTTAAAGGGTAAGTTTACTCCTGAGACAAATGGAGCTCATATAAAAATAGTTAATAAAAGAAATATATGATCCAAGAATGACGATCATAGTTTATTCACACAAGAAGTTATGCCCTTTTTAAAACCTACTGAGAATCTAGTTTTACTGCTCACTTGCAGAAAATTGTGATATCACAGCATTTTGACCTTTAAACTGTTAAACATGCAAAGGGGTGTTTGTGACTTGCTCATCGAATTTTATTTCTTACATTAATTTCCTTTTTATTTTAAGATACTCCATTTTGTCAAGAATTTTAAAATGGTCCTGCCATGGGGGTCGGAACTTTCATTAAATATGTTAATTGGATTATTTGATTTGCAAAAATATAATTTTTTCCGCACAAAACCCAATCGATTGCAAGAAAATCGCAAAAGAAAAATGCAACAATGCATCGATGCCACGTATAACGTGTGTCCGCCATTGAAATTTCACAACTAGTATCGATGCAGCTCTGTTTGTTCTTCTAAAATAATACATTTTCCAAGCAAAAATTAAACAAAATGCCGCAGCGTTGGGTAGTTGGAGGATGCAGTAAAATAAATTCTTAAACTAAAAGTCGTTTATCATTGGCAAAGGGCAGCAAAACGAGACAATCCTGGACGTGTTTTGTGCAGTTGACATGAACTGAGTTTTTGGGGCACAGTGTCATATAAGACTCAGTGAGATTTGAACTCATAACCTGTCGCTCAAAAGACGAAACCATAACCGACTGGACTACTTAATCAGTTAAAAGTTTGTATAATTTAATTTATAAATACCGCATACATATGAACGACGAAATTGTTTTCGAGTTGAATGACTTTGTAGACCTGGGTATTGTGAAACTGGTTAAAGAGCCCACTGATTGAGTAAATTCCCTAGCATTCAGTAGGAAAAGCAATGGTAAGCTTAGGATCTGCTTAGACCCATCGCAGTTAAGCAAGGCGATAAGAGGACGTATCACAAAACATAGTGCCAAGAAATTGAGTAAGCTAGATGCTAGGCATGCCTTTTGGAATTTTGCATTGGATGAAGATTCTACCAAACTCACTACTTTTAACTCACCAATAAGTAGACTTAGGTTTACTAGGTTACCATATGGCTGATTGTCAGCTCTGATGCCTTCTAAAGAAGATGGATCAGATTTTAGTAGAGTGTCCTAATGTAATCAACATAGCTGATGACATCATGGTGTTTTGTTGTCAACATAGCTGATGACATCAATGTGTTTGGCACAAATGATACTGATCATGACAAGTCTAGATATGTTGATGAATGAAACATGGTTTGGTATTTAACCCAAACAAATGTGAGATAAATATGGACAGAATCAATTTCTTTGGATGCTATTATGACAAACATGAGGTGCACCCAGACCCAAAGAAGGTAGAGGCCATTAGGGCTTTGACCTCGCCTACTACTGTGGCTGAGCTCTAGTCATTCCTCGGGTGAGTTCAATATATGTCGCCATTTATTCCCAAGCTAGAAAATATCATGATATCATGTTTGTAATTTGGTGCATAACCCGGTATTGGTATCGTTACGCCTGCATCATGAGATAAAACCACGTTTTAAAATACAGTTGCAAATAAGCTATTTTGTGGATTCTTTGCATAATATTTCACTAACCAAGGAGGTACCACTTTGATCTGACGCTTAAAGAAGGCGTTTTTGGTAACCCAACATCAAGTTCAGCAAGCCAAATAAAATCATTAACCAATCAAATATCGATGAATCTTGGGTAAATCGTACAATAAGTCTCAATTGTCTATGGTGTGCTACATTGCATCGCGAGGGTTAAAATGTTAAACTTAAAGGAGCACTAGACCAAAAAGTCAGGGCATATTATATAACACGCAACGGTATAGTAATTTTCTGATTAATATAAATATTAAAGTGACCGTTGCCCCCACGTCGTATGTGAGCTATGGAGGCATGACCTTTATCGATCTGTTGTGAATATTGTATTAATTTAATTCGCAAAAACGAGCGCATTCACTTTTCTAAAATTGTTTTTTGTTATGATGGTGAACGCACGTGGGATTGCGTAAGCCGGGAGTTCTTACTAATGTGCCGTATATTGTGGTTCTTAATGTGCAGACTGAGCCAGTTAAAGGAGTACCTTGTCATTTAGGTATAAATGTCATTGGAAAATGTCGAGACCAGCTGTTTACAGAATATGGACCAGGCTATCGAGATTATCTGTCATGTCAACCAGATGTTAAGGTTCTTTTGCAAGTTATACAGAGGCTACAAGATAACAAGTAAACGACACAAGCCGAGAACTTAGGTCAGGTGACCCTTAAAGGAAGGACCAACCAATAATCCTGCCCGGCATAAAGTTCTTATAGAAACAGGCTGCTGCTCTGTATATAGAAAAGTTGAAGGTCTGATTGAACCACTGCCAAACGACAGAAATCACCTACCCCACGGTATTCTCGTAGAAAAGACTTTAGTGACTATTGCAAACAGACCACCACTATTAGCGTCATGAATACTGGAACCAAAGATGTCATACTCACAAAAGGTACCCCTCTGGCAGATTTTTACAGTGTTGATATTTTGCCTACTAGAATTGGAAGGTTTGGGCAGACTGGTCCCAATACCCTTCATGTCGGCGTACACAAACAGGGTGCTTCACACTCTTTACCAAGCGATATGGAGCCACCTATCCCAGTAGATGTGGACACTAACAGTCTAACTCCTATTCAACTCTCCAAATTGACCCACTTCCTGCAACAACATCGTAATGTATTCTCCAAAGATGACTGTGATTATGGATGTACTGACATTATCACCCACACTATACCCAGTGGTGATGAACCCCCGATAAGAGCGGTACAGAATGATACCCCCAAGAATGTACCAAGAAGTTAAAAGCCATTTGAAACAGATGCTGGATAGAGGAGTAATTCAAGAAAGTCATATTCCATGGGCGACACCGATTGTTTTAGTCAAGAAGAAGGATGGGAGTATACGCTTATGCGTAGACTATAGGCGCTTGAATGAGAAATCAAGAAAGATGCCTACCCCCTACTTAGAATAGAAGAATCATTAATTGCACTAAGTTCTGCAAGATTATTCTCTATCTTGGATTTACCCAGCGATTATTGGCAGGTAGCCATGCAACCAGCAGACAAGCCCAAGACGGCCTTCACCACTCCAGTGGGCCTTTTTGAGTTTAACCGCATGCCATTTGGACTATGTAACGCTCCAGCTACCTTCAACGCCTGATGAAAGCCTGCTTTTGGGATCTCAACTTCGAAAGTGTCCTTGTCTACCTGAAAAAGTGCCACTTGCTGAAGAGAAAGGTTAGGCACCTTGGACATGTTGTATCGGCATCAGGTATTGCAACAAACCAGAAATGCAAAGTGATTAATAACTGACCACCCCAACCAGTGTCAAGGATGTGAGGTGCTTTCTTGGGTTGGCAGGGTCCTAACGGAGGTTTGTCAAAGACTTATCGAAGATAACCGACGTACTATACGAGCTCACCAATAAACCCAATGGCACAGATGCGAGAAAGAAGCCAAAGTTTGTGTGACCAAATGAAGTCTTGCTTATCATCTCCGCCCTTTCTTGCGTATGCTGACTATTCTGTACCCTTCAATTTATACACAGATGTAAGTGCAGCTGGGTTGGGTGCAGTCCTAACACAAATTTAAGATGGAGTCAAAAGATTTGTGTCGTTAGGTAGCAGAAGCTTGAAAAGTCAGAGAAGAATGACTAAAATTACAATGCCTTTAAATTAGAATAGCTGGCACTCATGTGGGCGATCACCAAGAAGTTCAAAACTACCTGATGGGGTCATACTTCATCGTGTATACTGACCACAGCCCATTAGCTTCATTTATCCACAGCAAATTTGGGAGGACTTGAACAACGATGGATGGCCAGATTAGCCAACTTTGACTTTAAAGTCCGATACCGCTCAGGACGGAATAACGCCAACGTAGATGCACTGTCACGCATGCCGCATGTGAAGAGTCATAAGAAACTGAACCAGGTGGAGAAACTGTGGCTTGCAACAACAGACAGAAGTAGTGGCAGTGCTAAACAGCACCACCACAACTGAAGTTTTATTTAGTTATTCCAAATCAGACTTAATTGCTAAACAGCAATCTCACGCAGCCATAGAAGGTGAAAAGTTATGTGATGAAAGGAAAACGTCCAAGACGAAGGAAAATAGAACGGAAGGAAGTTAGATCTCTACTAAACCAGTAGAATAAATTACAGTTGATAGGCGGGCTGTTGTAACGTTCCTAATCAAACCAACTTCTATGCCGCACCTCAAAATCAGTTGGTGATCCCAGGATATGCTCAGAGGGAAGTGTTGCAAGGACTCCACGGCCAAGCCAGTCATTTTGTTGCAGAAGGAACAATTGCTCTGTTAAGGAGAAGATTCTACTAACCAGGGATGTTTGATGATGTGAATTGTATTGTAACAAGTGCGAGCGCTGTATTTTACGTAAGCCATCACCCCAGGCACAAAGGCGCCCTTGGTCAGCATACAGACGTCTGCCTCCCTTGAGCTAGTGACTTTGAACTTCCTCAAAGTCGATCGATCAACTGATGGGTATGAAAACGTCTTAGTACTTACAGATCACTTTACCAAGTTTGCTACTGCTGTCCCTACCCATGATCAGACCGCCGTCACTACTGCAAGAGTACTATGGCAACAGTTTTTCGTTCGTTATGGTTGCCCAGCAAGGATCCATTCAGACCAGAGGGCAAACTTTGGTCCCGTCTTATCGCTGAACTAAGCAAACTATATGGTATTTAGAAAAGCCGCACCAGCCCCTGTCATCCATCTGAAACGGTTTATGTGAAAGGTTCAATAGGACATTAATCAGCATGATTCGTTCTTTGCCACAGGACAAGAAGAAGTACTGGCCTTCATTGTTACCTGAATTGACCTAAGTGTATAACAACACTCAACATTCCTCCACAGGCTATTCACCATTGCAACTTTTGTTTGAACGATATGGTCATTTACCAATAGACTTTGCTTATGGCCTGGTGCAATCATAAATTACTAGTGAAACAGATGATTGGGTAGCCAGCCACTAAAGACGCTACCAACAAGCTCATCATCAAGCAGAAAAGAGCAGGCAAAGGAACCTCAGATGCAGAAGAAACTGTACGACCGAAAGACAAAACATCTTTCTTTGTGCAGAAGTGATAGAGTGTTAGTCAAACGCAATGTCATGAAGAACAGACAGAAAATTGAGGATCACTGGTATTCAACTCCATACCTGGTGATATACCAACCCAACCCTGATGTCCCAGTGTACAGAGTCAAGCCTTGGAAAAGGCATAGCAAGAACTCTACACAGAAACAAGCTCAAGCCATGTCCTGTCCTCTATAATAGTGCAGACGGATACAGTAACACTGAGGAGACTGTACAGAAAGAAAGCCCTGCAGAACCTCAGCCTATAACACCAGTTATAGCAGTCCCTAGTATGACATATCCTGAAACACAAGAAAGTGAAGCTTTGCAGTCTTTACCGCAACAGGATACAATATCACCTGAAAGGCAGTCAAGAAAGTTCATGGGGGTGAAAACGGGGGTGGAAGGGGGTAACCTACAATGTGAAGAAACATCCCGACCGACAGAAGATTTTATCTTATCTGACCAGACTTTAGAAGACCCAACACCGTATGGAATACCCATAGACCCACAACTTGAGCTTAGAAGGTCAAACAGAATAAGAGGCATCCACCGGAAGAACTTCAGCTTAACAGTATTCATTGCAGGCTGGCACCAATTGTGATAACTTTTGATTGGCTCAATCTGGGGTTAGAGATAGCTAAGACTAAGGATTACTTCCGTAGAGTTTGATTGGTTTACAACACCAACTTTAAGCGGTGGGGGTGTAAAGTGTATTAGTAATATACATTGTGTACATGTAGCTTTAAGATTAGGAGATTAGGATGTTTGTTCTAGCTACTTAGGTTACTTACATAAATGAAATATACTTTTTCATTTTCTTTTACCCCCTATCTTTGGTTACATAAAAGGACAGATTTCATGTACTACACAACACCCTGGCCATGTGATTGTTGCTTTTTGACCTATAGGACGATGCCACCAGAATATGCTCAGGAATATTTGTACATGAAGTTTGTTTCCCTCCCAGCATTTCTGCCTCCACATGGCATGGTCTGCATCCATGGGAGAACAAAACTGATGGTTAGACATGTTGTATTACACCTTAAAAGAAATGTATGGAGAATATTTGACTTATTTTGATCCATGGAGAATAGCTTGCTTATCGTGACTTATGGAGGATGTTTGACTTATTTTGTCAGCTAAAGAATAATCTACCCTCTGATGGAGAAATCATTCATTCAACCAACGCGTAATTCACCCAGTTTGGAGCCTTGAATTTCCTTTTGTACAGAGACAAACCCGTTCGTTTTGGGTAAAATCTATAGGGAGACTCTTTAATCATAAAGATTTGATATGGACAGTTAAAAATCAATATTTTTCAGTGTCGCAAGACAACTACAATTTGTTCATGACAGATGTGGATTGCAGAAACTTTCTGGACTGACTTGTAGTATTTGTGATATCACGCAAGGAACCTTTTTTGCCATTACCATCTTGATTCAGCAGGAAACAATTCTTCTTATGTCACTCCTGTATAGTATTGGATTCATCCATGGACTGAACTGTGTTTTGTTTTTCTTGTGTAAAACAAGAAGTGATTTGTGTGTAATATTTTCAATGCATGGACCCTAGTGTTTTTTGTTGTTAAGGACCTTAAGTTTAATGCTACTGTAGAGCCCTCCTAGAATGTATTGAAATTATTGTGCAGTATCCTAAGAACCCCTGAGTGTGTGAGTATGTTCTAATTTGTTCTCTTACGTTAAGTGTTTTCCCCTGAATTGGTTAGTTCTAAATTGATTTGGACTCCCTGTTAACTTAAAGCATACCTTCAGCTTTTAATCGTATTTTGTAAAGTGGCTATGGCTCAGTGATAATTGTGTGTAAACCATAATTGACCGTTGATACTTGTTTTCCTCCTGTTTGTGTTTTGTCTCTGTAGTTTAGTCTCCATACTAACTAGGAAATCGCCCTTACCGTCATTAAGTACATTTTTGGTTATTTATGTTGCCCAGCGGCTTACATATGGGCAGATTGTCAGAAGTAAAAGTCTCTGTTTCCGAACTTGTTTACAGTGTTCGTGGACAGGTGGAAGAATCATTGCTGGGTAATATTCGTCCGATTACCGGCTAAATATGGCAAATTTGGCAGTTTTGAAACATGTTTGGCCGGTGATCTTTTTTTCAGTACCGGCCGAAACTTAAAATTTATTAACATTAATGTGTAAATGTTACAAAATTTGAAGGATAATTTCTAATGCTATGAAGTGATTTATTGCTAATTGTTGCAATTTATTTGCGCTGGGTGTTGAACAAATATTTGTTTTGATCTTCTTGTTTGTTGAATGTACTAAGAAAGGAGGGTACTTAACATTTTTGAAGATGAATGTGTAAAGTGTTCGAAATTTTGTTTTGGTGTTTGGTGGAATTGACCTTTGACCTCGCCAGCGTTAGTAATGGAGCGATACATGACAGCACCATGTATTGAATGACACATTCTAATTTATAAAAACGGCCCGTAAATTTTGTTAGAAGCAAACATTTGCATACATCGCTATAAAGTTATTTATTGCTTATTGTTGCAATCTCTTTGCGTTGGATGTTGAAAAAATATTTTTCTAACTGTATGGTATCGTCAAGTTTACCAAGACCCTCGTACAACAACGATAATCAAGAGCAGACAGAATAGCATCAAATTATAATTTTCTAAACTGTACTTAGCCGGACAGGTGATTTGTCGACACCTAGATAATAAACCCCCTAGTACTCAGTACATGTTGACAGTTGACATTTCATTTTGTGTCAAATATGTTGTTTACCTGTTTACGGATACAGATCATGCATGGTTGTCTGTAGTGAATCAATTTTCCCTTTTACAGATACAGATCATCCATGATTGTTTGTAGTTAATCAATTCTCCCTGTATACGGATACAGATCATGCATGGTTGTCTGTAGTTAATCAACTTTCCCTGTTTACGGATACAGATCATGCATGGTTGTCTGTAGTTGATCAATTCTCCCTGTTTACGGATACAGATCATGCATGGTTGTCTGTAGATAATCAATTCTCCCTGTTTACAGATACAGATCATGCATGGTTGTCTGTAGTAAATTAATTCACCCTGTTTACGGATACAGATCATGCATGGTTGTCTGTAGTAAATCAACTCTCCCTGTTTACGGATACAGATCATACATGGTTGTCTGTAGTAAATCATTTCTTCCTGTTTACGGATACAGATCATACATGGTTGTCTGTAGTAAATCAGTTCTCCCTGTTTACGGAGACAGATCATACATGGTTGTCTGTAGTGAATCAATTCTCCCTGTTTACGGATACAGATCATGCATTGTTGTCTGTAGTGAATCAATTCTCCCTGTTTACGGATACAGATCATGCATGGTTGTCTGTAGTGAATCAATTCTTCCTGTTTACGGATACAGATCATACATGGTTGTCTGTAGTAAATCAATTCTCCCTGTTTACGGATACAGATCATGCATAATTGTTTGTAGTGAATCAATTCTCCCTGTTTACGGATACAGATCATGCATGGTTGTCTGTAGTGAATCAATTCTCCCTGTGTACGGATACAGATCATACATGGCTGTCTGTAGTGAATCAATTCTCCCTGTTTACGGATACAGATCATGCATGGTTGTCTGTAGTGAATCAATTCTCCCTGTTTACGGATACAGATCATACATGGTTGTCTGTTGTAAATCAATTCTCCCTGTTTACGGGTACAGATCATACATGGTTGTCTGTAGTAAATCAATTCTCCCTGTTTACGGATACAGATCATGCATAATTGTTTGTAGTGAATCAGTTCTCCCTGTGTACGGATACAGATCATACATGGTTGTCTGTAGTGAATCAATTCTCCCTGTTTACGGATACAGATCATACATGGTTGTTTGTAGTGAATCAATTCTCCCTGTTTACGGATACAGATCATGCATGGTTGTCTGTAGTTAATCAATTCTCCCTGTGTACGGATACAGATCATACATGGCTGTCTGTAGTGAATCAATTCTCCCTGTTTACGGATACAGATCATGCATGGTTGTCTGTAGTGAATCAATTTTCCCTTTTACAGATACAGATCATGCATGATTGTTTGTAGTTAATCAATTCTCCCTGTATACGGATACAGATCATGCATGGTTGTCTGTAGTTAATCAATTCTCCCTGTTTACGGATACAGATCATGCATGGTTGTCTGTAGTTAATCAATTCTCCCTGTTTACGGATACAGATCATGCATGGTTGTCTGTAGATAATCAATTCTCCCTGTTTACAGATACAGATCATGCATGGTTGTCTGTAGTAAATCAATTCACCCTGTTTACGGATACAGATCATGCATGGTTGTCTGTAGTAAATCAACTCTCCCTGTTTACGGATACAGATCATACATGGTTGTCTGTAGTAAATCATTTCTTCCTGTTTACGGATACAGATCATACATGGCTGTCTGTAGTAAATCAGTTCTCCCTGTTTACGGAGACAGATCATACATGGTTGTCTGTAGTGAATCAATTCTCCCTGTTTACGGATACAGATCATGCATTGTTGTCTGTAGTGAATCAATTCTCCCTGTTTACGGATACAGATCATGCATGGTTGTCTGTAGTGAATCAATTCTTCCTGTTTACGGATACAGATCATACATGGTTGTCTGTAGTAAATCAATTCTCCCTGTTTACGGATACAGATCATGCATAATTGTTTGTAGTGAATCAATTCTCCCTGTTTACGGATACAGATCATGCATGGTTGTCTGTAGTGAATCAATTCTCCCTGTGTACGGATACAGATCATACATGGCTGTCTGTAGTGAATCAATTCTCCCTGTTTACGGATACAGATCATGCATGGTTGTCTGTAGTGAATCAATTCTCCCTGTTTACGGATACAGATCATACATGGTTGTCTGTTGTGAATCAATTCTCCCTGTTTACGGGTACAGATCATACATGGTTGTCTGTAGTAAATCAATTCTCCCTGTTTACGGATACAGATCATGCATAATTGTTCGTAGTGAATCAGTTCTCCCTGTGTACGGATACAGATCATACATGGTTGTCTGTAGTGAATCAATTCTCCCTGTTTACGGATACAGATCATACATGGTTGTTTGTAGTGAATCAATTCTCCCTGTTTACGGATACAGATCATCCATGGTTGTCTGTAGTGAATCAATTCTCCCTGCTTACGGATACAGATTATACATGGCTGTCTGTAGTGAATCAATTCTCCCTGCTTACTGATACAGATCATGCATGGTTGTTTGTAGTTAATCAATTCTCCCTGTTTTGCGGATACAGATCATACATGGTTGTCTGTAATTAATCAATTCTCCCTGTTTACAGATACAGATCGTGCATGGTTGTCTGTAGTAAATCAGATCTCCCTGTTTACGGATACAGATCATGCATGGTTGTCTGTAGTGAATCTGTTCTCCCTGTTTACGGATACAGATCATGCATGGTTGTCTGTAGTGAATCAATTCTCCCTGTTTACGGATACAGATCTTGCATGTTTGTCTGTAGTGAATCAATTCTCCCTGTTTACGGATACAGATCATACATGGCTGTCTGTAGTTAATCAATTCTCCCTGTTTACGGATACAGATCATGCATAGTTGTCTGTAGTGAATCAATTCTCCCTGTGTACGGATACAGATCATGCATGGTTGTCTGTAGTGAATCAATTCTCCCTGTGTACGGATACAGATCATACATGGCTGTCTGTAGTTAATCAATTTTCCCTGTTTACGGATACAGATCATACATGGTCGTGTGTAGTAAATCAATTCTCCCTGTTTACGTATACAGACCATACATGGTTGTTTGTAGTGAATCAATTCTCCCTGTTTACGGATACAGATCATGCATGGTTGTTTGTACTTAATCAATTCTCCCTGCTTACGGATACAGATCATGCATGGTTGTTTGTAGTGAATCAATTCTCCCTGTTTACGGATACAGATCATGCATGGTTGTCCGTAGTGAATCAATTCTCCCTGTTTACGGATACAGATCACACATGGTTGTCTGTAGTTAATCAATTCTCCCTGTGTACGGATACAGATCATGCATGGTTGTCTGTAATTAATCAATTCTCCCTGTTTACAGATACATATCATGCATGGTTGTCTGTAGTGAATCAATTCTTCGTGCTTACGGATACAGATCATACATGGTTGTCTGTAGTAAATCAATTCTCCCTGTGTACGGATGCAGATCATCCATAGTTGTTTGTAGGTAATCAATTCTCCCTGTTTACGGATACAGATCATGCATGGTTGTCTGTAGTGAATCAATTCTCCCTGTGTACGGATACAGATCATGCATGGTTGTCTGTAGTTAATCAATTCTCCCTGTGTACGGATACAGATCATACATGGCTGTCTGTAGTTAATCAATTCTCCCTGTTTACGGATACAGATCATACATGGTCGTGTGTAGTAAATCAATTCTCCCTGTTTACGTATACAGACCATACATGGTTGTTTGTAGTGAATCAATTCTCCCTGTTTACGGATACAGATCATGCATGGTTGTTTGTACTTAATCAATTCTCCCTGCTTACGGATACAGATCATGCATGGTTGTTTGTAGTGAATCAATTCTCCCTGTTTACGGATACAGATCATGCATGGTTGTCTGTAGTTAATCAATTCTCCCTGTGTACGGATACAGATCATGCATGGTTGTCTGTAATTAATCAATTCTCCCTGCTTACAGATACATATCATGCATGGTTGTCTGTAGTGAATCAATTCTTCCTGTTTACGGATACAGATCATACATGGTTGTCTGTAGTAAATCAATTCTCCCTGTTTACGGATACAGATCATACATGGTTGTTTGTAGTGAATACATTCTCCCTGTTTACGGATACAGATCATGCATGGTTGTCTGTAGTGAATCAATTCTCCCTGTTTACGGATACAGATCATTCATTGTTGTCTGTAGTGAATCAATTCTCCCTGTTTACGGATACAGATCATGCATGGTTGTCTGTAGTGAATCAATTCTTCCTGTTTACGGATACAGATCATACATGGTTGTCTGTAGTAAATCAATTCTCCCTGTTTACGGATACAGATCATGCATAATTGTTTGTAGTGAATCAGTTCTCCCTGTTTACGGATACAGATCATGCATGGTTGTCTGTAGTGAATCAATTCTCCCTGTGTACGGATACAGATCATACATGGCTGTCTGTAGTGAATCAATTCTCCCTGTTTACGGATACAGATCATGCATGGTTGTCTGTAGTGAATCAATTCTCCCTGTTTACGGATACAGATCATACATGGTTGTCTGTTGTGAATCAATTCTCCCTGTGTACGGGTACAGATCATACATGGTTGTCTGTAGTAAATCAATTCTCCCTGTTTACGGATACAGATCATGCATAATTGTTTGTAGTGAATCAGTTCTCCCTGTGTACGGATACAGATCATACATGGTTGTCTGTAGTGAATCAATTCTCCCTGTTTACGGATACAGATCATACATGGTTGTTTGTAGTGAATCAATTCGCCCTGTTTACGGATACAGATCATGCATGGTTGTCTGTAGTTAATCAATTCTCCCTGTGTACGGATACAGATCATACATGGCTGTCTGTAGTGAATCAATTCTCCCTGCTTACGGATACAGATCATGCATGGTTGTTTGTAGTTAATCAATTCTCCCTGTTTACGGATACAGATCATACATGGTTGTCTGTAGTTAATCAAATCTCCCTGTTTACAGATACAGATCGTGCATGGTTGTCTGTAGTAAATCAGTTCTCCCTGTTTACGGATACAGATCATGCATGGTTGTCTGTAGTGAATCTGTTCTCCCTGTTTACGGATACAGATCATGCATGGTTGTCTGTAGTGAATCAATTCTCCCTGTTTACGGATACAGATCGTGCATGGTTGTCTGTAGTGAATCAATTCTCCCTGTTTACGGATACAGATCATACATGGTTGTCTGTAGTTAATCAATTCTCCCTGTTTACGGATACAGATCATGCATGGTTGTCTGTAGTGAATCAATTCTCCCTGTGTACGGATACAGATCATGCATGGTTGTCTGTAGTTAATCAATTCTCCCTGTGTACGGATACAGATCATACATGGCTGTCTGTAGTTAATCAATTTTCCCTGTTTACGGATACAGATCATACATGGTCGTGTGTAGTAAATCAATTCTCCCTGTTTACGTATACAGACCATACATGGTTGTTTGTAGTAAATCAATTCTCCCTGTTTACGGATACAGACCATACATGGTTGTTTGTAGTTAATCAATTCTCCCTGTGTACGGATACAGATCATACATGGCTGTCTGTAGTGAATCAATTCTCCCTGCTTACGGATACAGATCATACATGGTTGTCTGTAGTTAATCAATTCTCCCTGTTTACAGATACAGATCGTGCATGGTTGTCTGTAGTAAATCAGTTCTCCCTGTTTACGGATACAGATCATGCATGGTTGTCTGTAGTGAATCTGTTCTCCCTGTTTATGGATACAGATCATGCATGGTTGTCTGTAGTGAATCAATTCTCCCTGTTTACGGATACAGATCATACATGGTTGTCTGTAGTGAATCAATTCTCCCTGTTTACGGATACAGATCATACATGGTTGTCTGTAGTTAATCAATTCTCCCTGTTTACGGATACAGATCATGCATGGTTGTCTGCAGTGAATCAATTCTCCCTGTTTACGGATACAGATCATGCATGGTTGTCTGTAGTTAATCAATTCTCCCTGTGTACGGATACAGATCATACATGGCTGTCTGTAGTTAAGCAATTTTCCCTGTTTACGGATATAGATCATACATGGTCGTGTGTAGTAAATCAATTCTCCCTGTTTACGTATACAGACCATACATGGTTGTTTGTAGTGAATCAATTCTCCCTGTTTACGGATACAGATCATGCATGGTTGTTTGTACTTAATCAATTCTCCCTGTTTACGGATACAGATCATGCATGGTTGTTTGTACTTAATCAATTCTCCCTGTTTACGGATACAGATCATGCATGGTTGTTTGTAGTGAATCAATTCTCCCTGTTTACGGATACAGATCATGCATGGTTGTCTGTAGTGAATCAATTCTCCCTGTTTACGGATACAGATCATGCATGGTTGTTTGTACTTAATCAATTCTCCCTGTTTATGGATACAGATCATACATGGTTGTCTCTAGTAAATCAATTCTCCCTGTTTACGGATACAGATCATACATGGTTGTCTGTAGTGAATCAATTCTCCCTGTTTACGGATACAGATCATACATGGTTGTCTGTAGTGAATCAATTCTCCCTGTTTACGGATACAGATCATACATGGTTGTTTTTAGTGAATCAATTCTCCCTGTTTACGGATACAGATCATACATGGTTGTCTGTAGTAAATCAATTCTCCCTGTGTACGGATACAGATCATCCATAGTTGTTTGTAGGTAATCAATTCTCCCTGTTTACGGATACAGATCATGCATGGTTGTTTGTAGTTAATCAATTCTCCTTGTTTACGGATACAGATCATACATGGTTGTCTGTAGTTAATCAATTCTCCCTGTTTACAGATACAGATCGTGCATGGTTGTCTGTAGTAAATCAGTTCTCCCTGTTTACGGATACAGATCATGCATGGTTGTCTGTAGTGAATCTGTTCTCCCTGTTTACGGATACAGATCATGCATGGTTGTCTGTAGTGAATCAATTCTCCCTGTTTACGGATACAGATCGTGCATGGTTGTCTGTAGTGAATCAATTCTCCCTGTTTACGGATACAGATCATACATGGTTGTCTGTAGTTAATCATTTCTCCCTGTTTACGGATACAGATCATGCATGGTTGTCTGTAGTGAATCAATTCTCCCTGTGTACGGATACAGATCATGCATGGTTGTCTGTAGTTAATCAATTCTCCCTGTTTACGGATACAGATCATACATATGGCTGTCTGTAGTTAATCAATTTTCCCTGTTTACGGATACAGATCATACATGGTCGTGTGTAGTAAATCAATTCTCCCTGTTTACGTATACAGACCATACATGGTTGTTTGTAGTGAATCAATTTTCCCTGTTTACGGATACAGATCATGCATGGTTGTTTGTACTTAATCAATTCTCCCTGCTTACGGATACAGATCATGCATGGTTGTTTGTAGTGAATCAATTCTCCCTGTTTACGGATACAGATCATGCATGGTTGTCTGTAGTGAATCAATTCTCCCTGTTTACGGATACAGATCATACATGGTTGTCTGTAGTTAATCAATTCTCCCTGTGTACGGATACAGATCATGCATGGTTGTCTGTAATTAATCAATTCTCCCTGTTTACAGATACATATCATGCATGGTTGTCTCTAGTGAATCAATTCTTCCTGCTTACGGATACAGATCATACATGGTTGTCTGTAGTAAATCAATTCTCCCTGTGTACGGATACAGATCATCCATAGTTGTTTGTAGGTAATCAATTCTCCCTGTTTACGGATACAGATCATGCATGGTTGTCTGTAGTGAATCAATTCTCCCTGTGTACGGATACAGATCATGCATGGTTGTCTGTAGTTAATCAATTCTCCCTGTGTACGGATACAGATCATACATGGCTGTCTGTAGTTAATCAATTCTCCCTGTTTACGGATACAGATCATACATGGTCGTGTGTAGTAAATCAATTCTCCCTGTTTACGTATACAGACCATACATGGTTGTTTGTAGTGAATCAATTCTCCTGTTTACGGATACAGATCATGCATGGTTGTTTGTACTTAATCAATTCTCCTGCTTACGGAAACAGATCATGCATGGTTGTTTGTAGTGAATTAATTCTCCTGTTTACGGATACAGATCATGCATGGTTGTCTGTAGTGAATCAATTCTCCTGTTTACGGATACAGATCATACATGGTTGTCTGTAGTTAATCAATTCTCCTGTGTACGGATACAGATCATGCATGGTTGTCTGTAATTAATCAATTCTCCTGTTTACAGATACATATCATGCATGGTTGTCTGTAGTGAATCAATTCTTCCTGTTTACGGATACAGATCATACATGGTTGTCTGTAGTAAATCAATTCTCCCTGTTTACGGATACAGATCATACATGGTTGTTTGTAGTGAATACATTCTCCCTGTTTATCGATACAGATCATGCATGGTTGTCTGTAGTGAATCAATTCTCCCTGTTTACGGATACAGATCATACATGGTTGTCTGTAGTGAATCAATTCTCCCTGTGTACGGATGCAGATCATGCATGGTTGTCTGTAGTTAATTAATTCTCCCTGTGTACGGATACAGATTATACATGGTTGTCTGTAGTGAATCAATTCTCCCTGTTTACGGATACAGATCATACATGGTTGTCTGTAGTTAATCAATTCTCCCTGTGTACGGATACAGATCATACATGGTTGTCTGTAGTGAATCAATTCTCCCTGTTTACGGATACAGATCATACATGGTTGTTTTTAGTGAATCAATTCTCCCTGTTTACGGATACAGATCATACATGGTTGTCTGTAGTTAATTAATTCTCCCTGTGTACAGATACAGATCATGCATGGTTGTTTGTAGTTAATCAATTCTCCCTGTTTACGGATACAGATCATGCATGGTTGTTTGTAGTAAATCAGTTCTCCCCGTTTACGGATACAGATCATACATGGTTTTTTGTAGTTAATCAATTCTCCCTGTTTATGGATACAGATCATACATGGTTGTCTCTAGTAAATCAATTCTCCCTGTTTACGGGTACAGTTCATACATGGTTGTCTGTAGTGAATCAATTCTCCCTGTTTACGGATACAGATCATACATGGCTGTCTGTAGTGAATCAATTCTCCCTGTTTACGGATACAGATCATGCATGGTTGTCTGTAGTGAATCAATTCTCCCTGTTTACGGATACAGATCATACATGGTGGTCTGTAGTTAATCAATTCTCCCTGTTTACGGATACAGATTATGCATGGTTGTTTGTAGTAAATCAGTTTTCCTTGTTTACGGATACAGATCATGCATGGTTGTCTGTGGTGATCAATTAAGAATATGACATCTCAAAAGATGTGAATGGATTATACCACCAAATAATCCACTTCTTTTATCAATACACACGTTGACGTCGAATGCATTCACCTTATTTGATTTCATTATAAGAACAAAGACCTATAACTAAATTAACCCCATAGTTTAACTACAAGTTGAGCTACCACATCAGTGATATTTAGTTCCGATTACACAATTGTCAAAAAGCAAACAATTTGCAGCAAAAATTATCACAAAATATCCCGCCGAAAATCGAAATTGTTAAACTAGTTTGAATTTTTTTTTATGGGGAATAATACTAAACGTTTTTTGCTTCCATGTTTTATGCTCATCAAAGGACATTTCCCCTTTTGCTCAATATCTCATGTTTATTTGCTATTTCAAGTAATCATTTCCTTTTTATTCCAAACAGAACCAAAATGGCCGAAGATTTGAAGAACTTGCTTGCCAACGAGGCTTTCCAAGCTTACGTTAAATATGGGACCATAGTTGTTGTGAAGATGTTTCTGATGTCGCCCATCACGGTTTTTTTCAGATTAAGGAAGAAGGTAAACCGCTGATCTATGTCATAGCAAAGGATTAGTTCAGTGGTTAGGCAAGTTAATCTGACACATTTTAAAAAGCAGGGATGAAAAGGACTTGAAAAATGGGGAAGATTACTTTAATCTTTTATTCCTTTTTGACATATTAAAGTTTAAACTTCTGGCGTGAAACGTCTACTGTAGAAGTTTGGCGCCCTTATCCTCATTTTCAGGACAATTGTCAATATTGTAGTTGAAAGAAAATTGATTAAAAATTATGAACCATTTTTTCTTCAAACTTTTTTCAGGTGATGGTATTATAATTACCTAACTAGATTCTGTTTTACTCTATACCTTCCTGGCGTATGCAATATTATCTAAGGCAAGAAATCCCAGGAAAAATATAAAAGAATTATATTTTTGGAAAAGTGATGATATGTCATGTGACGTCACAACTATTCTGATTTCAATTGTTTTTGCACAATGGCGCCTAAATTTAAACTTGTCAATTTCATTAACGTAATAAGATTTGTAATTTTCTCAACATTTTGTTCCCTCCGACTGTCCAAATCCTCTTCATATAAGATGGGACGTACTTGACCACTGAACTAATCCTTGAAGTATTGTCCATCGAGTACCATAAGCTAGTCATACACTATGATAAGAAACATTGCCGTACATATTGTCGACAAGCTCTTTCGAATCTGCCTTTAATGTAGGCAGTTACAACGAAACTTTCTCCTGGAAACAAGCACAATTAAAATAATTCATTCTAAGTTTGTCTCTTAAAACCCTTGGTACCCCTGTAGCTCAGCATGTCTTTCTGTGTGACATTTTGTTTGCACTATGTACTATTGATTTAGTAACGATTTACTTTTTGTTAGAAATGTTATTATGTATGTATACACATTTGTACAACGCATGTCCAGGGTTATGGGTATAAGATGAAGATGAGAAGTTTGGATTTGGAGGGACACAGAATTCAAGGGAAATCAATTTATTGACTAAATTTGTCATTTTCTTAGAACATTTAAACTTGGCAAAGAGGATTGAAGAAGTGAAGAAGTTTCTTGATTATATAGTACAAAATCTGGTGGTGTTTTAAAGTAATAACTAGAGACAGAGCGCAAAACGCGCCAATAATTACTATTTTTCTGCTTTCTGCGCGCGGAAATAATTACTATTTTTCAACTTTCTGCTAAAAGTAGTTGTCGTGCTCCTGTCAGCCTGTGTCCTCTCGATTGCACCCATTCTTGGATTTAAGAATCATGTACAGTTGACCAATCCTATATCATAAATAATGATTTTATAAACGATACTGCTTACAATGGTTATATTATTCCCTCATTCGAATTTTTCTGCATGATCAAACTTGTGTATATTTTGGGATAACTTAAATAAATATCCCAATAACTATTTTTATTTCAAAAACATATTTCCCTACATCGATTTTAACCAAGATTAATTTTAAATGTACAAATAATATCTCTTTTCTCTATATTTCTACTGAGAAGTGCATGTCTTTAGCTTAATGCTTCGGAAAATGACAGCTTTTGAAACAGTCAAAACGGCTAAGCAGTTTAGTCAGGATCCTCAGTGGGGCTCTGATTTTGGCGCAAACGAATTAATACTTTAATTGTTATGGTTCGGACATGTTTTTCAATTCAATTCAATTTTGAATTAAGATGTAATTCCTAACTTTGTTAATATATTATGAAGATTCTCATTGTAATTTATCAAACAATTAAAAATGAAGAATAAACATTACAATAACCATTTAGTCTAATAAAATTTTCAAGAAAAGAGAGCCTGATTTTAAATGAGATTCAATAAATGTCTAACAGTCTACTTAAGTCAGTGCCGAGAATCTTCTCCTACTAACTAGAATTTCTGTAATATAAATAAATCAAATCTTCTTTTCTCTGAAGTCTTCAATAAGTTATACGACAAGAAGCTTGGAAACTGGCAGCCCGGAGAAGGTCTTGACAATAGCTAATGTTTTATTATTATTCCGATGCATAAAGCCTGCAGAGAAGAATTACATACCTTTGCCAGGCCAGGAAACTGTTTATACCAGCTCCCTCCTTTAATCATCCCGCAGGGCTTAAGTTTGAATTTTTAGCCTTCAATTTAAGATAATGGTAGGCAATAGCAATTACGAGATAATCATACACATAAACTCATGCTTCTTTGAATATGACTCAATGAAATTATATACTGATTACTTATGAATATTCAAGAAATACACTTTACAAGTTTCTTTATGCCTAAAACTCCACAGGCACATATTGATGTTATTCAAATAAAAACTTTCCTCGTTTTGCAGTTATACGGGGAGGAAGTTTTATTGTTGATATGCTGCTCTTAATATTTCTTAAGTTCGAAATGAATTTACCTGGAAATACAAAGTATAGCGTCAATTTCGATCTTCAAAGGTTGAATTTTCTAACAATTTGTCCAAATAAAACAAAATTCACATATTTCACACCTTTAGAGTGCAAATTTTGTTAAAACACAAAGTGGAATAATTTGGAAATAAACTAGAAATTGCAAACCGCCACATGCGCTTACTGAAATGCCACAGGCAAACAAAATCAGGATGGAGTTCTGTTGAAGGATTGAGTTCTGTAATGATTAAAATAGAATAAATTAGTAAAAAACACAAAGTTACAAGACTTTTTCGTCTTTCAAACTTTCAAAAATATAAGAAATATTTTCATATGAGACTCAAGAAATGTTACATTCAATTTCGAAGATCTTCCCTATCTGTCTATGTGAATCAGATTTGAATGACGTTTCATTAGGTTTTGTAACATCAAATCCACTTGTCTATGAACTCTTTAATAAATCATCATGACAGAAAGCTTGGAAACTGGCAGAAATAGACAAATTTAACAACATCATTTATTGACGATTTAAAGAAATATTCCTGTGAAATTTCATTTTCAGAGAATTATGAAAAAAACAATATGGTGTAAAAATCATCTTAATATATTTAACCGTTTTTGAGTCATTGAATTTCAAAGATTGTGCGAATGTGCTGAAAAGTGACCTCACATTGTACAGTGTGATGCCATAAAGGCACATTGAAGACAAGATGTGTGTATTTCTTCGAAAATTAATTCCTTTTTCCTAAATTACTGGAAGCATTTTTTGTTTATTTACTAAGATGGGGTATTACATGCACTTTATAAGAACATGCTTTGCCCATTTGTTCATGAACCTTGCATGCTGAATAAAATGAAAGCATTTTTGGTTTTATAGAAATGCATTAAAATTGTCTTGCATCTGCCGTTATAACATCATATTTTACACTGTGAGGTCATTGTGACTTTTCAATACACTCAGCAATTTCTGAAATACAATAACTCCTAAACGGGAAAAAGATATCAACATGATTTGTACACCAAATTGTTTATCCAACAGTCAAATAGCCCTCTATCGTATATATGAAAATGGAAATTTATAGGAATATTCTTTTAACATTTTGATGCATGTTTATACTGTTATAGAGAGGAATAATGTTTACTATCACGCACGGCTTCAATTTGATTTAAAAACAAATGGCTATTCACCAAGTTGAATCGACTTAAATTGTAGGAAATAATACAGATTTCCATCAACATCGTGTCAAATCAGAATTAACAAGCAATAATGATTAAAAGAAGAGAAAATTACAAGACCTTTTTGGTCTTTTTAAGTTTCCAAGAACAGAGGGAAAAGTTTAAATTTCTAATTCAGTTCTGAAAATCTTTGCGCAATGAATAAGATTTACGTGACATTTCCTGACATTTGTTTAAAAAAAAACAAATCCACTTATCTTAGAACTCTTTTATAAATCATAAGAGAAAACTCGGGAAGTGTCAGGAAGAAAATTGATTGACAACAACTATTGTAGCATTAGTATTCTGATGCATGCTCCATAGAGAGGAAGTGCATATCTTACGTAAAGGCTATAAAATTGTTGATTTATTTGAAAAAGAGAAATTATTGTTCTCAGAAGATCTTAAATATTGCTCCAAGTGAAGATCTTGAGCATTCTTGATTCGATGAATTTACAAAATCAAAACAAAATTTTGAAAGGGATCGGTCACTAGAAGATATTCTGCGAAAAGCATCTTTTAGTTTTGATTTTATTCTCCACCGAATTTGAGAGAAAAAGGCAAATTTAAGCCAAATAAGACTGCGCAGCCAAATAAGTCTCAAATAAGTCATACAAAGCAAAATTTTTAGAATAAGGCAAAAATTTGTTTTTGTGACCAAAAACTGAAAAAGCCAAATATTAAGAAAAAGCCGATTTTTTTCTTGCGGCCAAACATGTCTGAAAAAGGCCATTGTTTTAAAACTTGACTTATGCCAATATACCAAACCTACTTCAGAAGTAGATACAAATACTTCTGGATGTAGGATGATGACAACACATTTACATGTTTGTGCATGATTAGCAGCGTATTACCCGTTGAGTGAAGTTTCGCTGAAAAGAACTCTTTAACAAGAAAGGCTGATTGATTTGTTTCCTGAAGAAATTTAATGATTGAGCTTGGAATAATCTGAAGTGATATCCGAAATGATTTTTCTGTATATTCCTGTTTGTCTTTTAGTGATGATATTTCAATCATGATAAAGAATGGGTTGATTAAAGAATTGATTGATTAAAAAAGAATTAGAGAAAAACAATATAATATATCATATTATTTCAAATATATATTACTTCAGCTTGGTAAAATTTAATGATAAATTTGATTGATCGATTAAAGAATGATTAGAGAAAAGCAATTTATATATCATATTATTTCAAATATATATTACTTCAGCTTGTCAAGGTTTAGTGATAAACTTGATTGATTGATTGATTGAAGAAAGATTAGTGAAAAACAATATGATATATCATATTATTTCAAATATATATTACATCAGCTTGTTAAGGTTTAGTGATAAACTTTGATTGATTGATTGAAGAAAGATTAGTGAAAAACAATGTGATATATCATATTATATTAAATATATATTACTTCAGCTTGTTAATGTTTAGTGATAAACTTGTTTTATTGATTGAAGAAGGATTAGTAAAAACAATATGATTGATCATATTATTTCAAATATATATTACTTCAGCTTGTTAAGGTTTAGTGATAAATTTGAAAATCGAAAAATGATTAGTGAAAACAATATGATATATCATATTTTTCAAATTATATATTACTTCTGCTTGTTAAGGTTTAGTGATAAACTTAATGGATTGATTGAAGAAAAACATTAGTAAAAAATAATATGATATATCATATTTTTCAAATATATATATCACTTCAGTTTTAGAAAAACACAAAATAATATTAAGGTTTTAGTGATAAACTTGATTGATCGATTGATTGAAAACTTGAATTGAAGAAAAAAACAAAATATAGAACAAAAAAATGATATATCATATTTTTTCATTTATATTTCATTTTAGCTTATTAAGGTTTAGTAAAAACTTGATTGATTGATTGATAAAAACTTGGATTATCGAAAACAATATGATATATTATATTAATTCAAATATATTACTTCAGCCTGTTAGGGTTTAGTGATATACTTGATTGATTCAAGAAGTATTAGTGAAAAACAATATGATATATCATATTATTTCAAATATATATTATTTCTGCTTGTTAAGGTTTAGTGATAAATATTATTTCTTGATTGATTGATTGAAAAAGGATTAGTGAAAAACAATATGATATATCATATTATTTCAATATATATTACTTCAGCTTGTCAAGGTTTAGTGATAAACTTGATTGATTGATTGATTGAAGAAAGATTAGTGAAAAACAATATGATATATCATATTATATTAAATATATATTACATCAGCTTGTTAAGGTTTAGTGATAAACTTGATTGATTGATTGATTGAAGAAAGATTAGTGAAAAACAATATGATATATCATATTATATTAAATATATATTACTTCAGCTTGTTAATGTTTAGTGATAAACTTGTTTTATTGATTGAAGAAGGATTAGTAAAAACAATATGATTGATCATAATATTTCAAATATATATTACTTCAGCTTGTTAAGGTTTAGTGATAAATTTGAAAATCGAAAAATGATTAGTGAAAAAAACAATATGATATATCATATTTTTTAAATGTATTACATTTATATATTACTTCTGATTGTTAATTCAAGAAGGTTTAGATATATCAAACTTAATGGATTGATTGAAGATGGATTAGTAAAAAATAATATGATATATCATATTTTTCAAACATATATATCACTTCAGTTTGTTAAGGTTTAGTGATAAAACAATTTGATTGATCGATTGATTGAAGAAGTTAAGTTGAGAACAAAAAATTTATGATATATCATATTTTTTCAAATTTATATTTCATTTTAGCTTATTTAAGGTTTAGTGAAAAACTTGATTGATTGATTGATAAAGGATTAGATCATTGAAAACAATATGATATATTATATTAATTCAAATATATTACTTCAGCCTGTTAAGGTTTAGTGATAAACTTGATTGATTCAAAAGTATTAGTGAAAAACAATATGATATATCATATTATTTCAAACATATATTATTTCTGCTTGTTAAGGTTTAGTGATAAACTTGATTGATTGATTGAAAAGGATTAGTAAAAACAATATGATATATCATATTATTTCAATATATATTACTTCAGCTTGTTAAGTTTAGTGATAAACTTTAGTGATAAAAAGGATTGATTGATTGATTGATTGAAGAAAGATTAGTGAAAAACAATATGATATATCATCATTATATTTAAATATATATTACATCAGCTTGTTAAGGTTTAGTGATAAACTTGATTGATTGATTGATTGAAGAAAGATTAGTGAAAAACAATGTGATATATCATATTATTTCAAATATATATAATTTCTGCTCATATTATATTATTGAAAAGGATAGTGAAAACAAAATGTTAATTTTTTCAAATATAAAACTTACTTCAGCTTGTTAATTAAAGAAGTTTAAAAACAATATGATAAATTTTATTTCAAATAACATTACTTTTTGCTTGTTAAGGCGTTTTTTATTGATTGAAGAAGGATTAGTAAAAACAATATGATTGATCATATATTGTTTCAAATATATATATTACTTCAGCTTGTTAAGGTTTAGTGATAAATTTGAAAATCAAAAAATGATTAGTGAAAACAATATGATATATCATATTTTTTTATTTATATATTACTTCTGCTTGTTAAGGTTTAGTGATAAACTTGATGGATTGATTGAAGATGGATTAGTAAAAATAATACGATATATCATAGTTTTTAAACATATATATCACTTCAGTTTGTTAAGATTTAGTTATAAACTTGATTGATCGATTGATTGAAGAAGAGTAGAAAAAAAAATGATATATCATATTTTTTCATTTATATTTCATTTTAGCTTATTAAGGTTTAGTGAAAAACTTGATTGATTGATTGAAAAGGATTATCGAAAACAATATGATATATTATATTAATTCAAATATATTACTTCAGCCTGTTAGGGTTTAGTGATATACTTGATTGATTCAAGAAGTATTAGTGAAAAACAATATGATATATCATATTATTTCAAACATATATTATTTCTGCTTGTTGAGGTTTAGTGATAAACTTGATTGATTGATTGAAAAGGATTAGTGAAAACAATATGATACATCATATTATTTCAATATCTATTACTTCAGCTTGTTAAGGTTAAGTGATAAACTTAATTGATTGATTAAAGAAGGATTAGTGAAAACAATAAAATCTATCATATTATTTCAAATATATTACTTCAGCTCGTTAAGGTTTAGCGATAAACTTGATGGATTGATTGAAGATGGATTAGTTAAAAACAATATGATATATCATAATTTTTCAAAAATGTATATCATTTTAGCTTGTTAAGGTTTAGTGAAAAATTTGATGGATTGATTGAAGATGGATTAGTAAAAATAATATGATATATCATAATTTTTTAAACATATATTACTTCAGCTTGTGAAGGTTTAGTGATAAAATCTTAATCAGTTTTAATTTTTAACAGCAGAATAAATTGATTGATTGAAAAACTATCCTAATTTCTGAATACATTATGTGATTAGCAAATTTATACCATTTTCTCGATGGATGCCGTAGAAATAGTTAAGGGATAGTGAACCCTATCTTATAGCTTCAGGATGTCTTCATTTCTATTGGCAAGTTATGAATATGTCAGGGGATAGATATTGCATGGTGAGAAATCATTTATAATATTCCTGCCTGTTAAGCGTTTTCATGGTTGTACATGATTAGCGGCGTATTATCCGTTGAGAAGGTGTTTTAAGGTTTCGTTGAATGAACAATGCAATGATTGAGCTTGGAATAAGTGATTCCAGAAATGATTTTTTTGTTCTGTTTTCTAATTGATGTTGATATTTAGTGATACAATCTCAATGACTGATTCTTTATAACAGGATTAAATGAGTGATGAAAGATTTAATGAAAAACTTATCCTCCATTCCGAATATTGACTTTCCTATAACCTTAGCCTGTGTAAAGCTGTCAATTTTAAGTAAAATACATTTTATTCTAAAGAAAGCTTGAAACAAATTTTGGTTTTAGTTGCAAAATGTAAGATGCGTTGAAGTGTATAGACAGCAAATGATATTTATATAATTCTTTAAATACTCTCCTTAACAGTAGTACAAATGGTGTATGAAAATATCATCTCAAAGTGCTTATAGACAGCCCTGGAGAGACCTTAGTTTCAAGCATCACTATTACGAGTCATTGAAGAACATAACACGTACGGTATACAATAATGCTTTTAGTGTGTATACCAACATTAAATTAGTTCGACAATTTTAAACACTTTGGAAATCTAAAATTCATATTTTAAGACGATAGGAAAATCCTAATAGGTAGGATTTTAAAAAGGTTTTCTATATCAGTTTCGAAAAAAATAGGGATTTTTATGCGACATCCCATATTTAGTCTGGTTATTTGTGCACTTAAAGGTTTATCAACAAAATCATTTAATACTATATTTCAGATTAATGTTACCTTAAAATTCCTGTGGAAAACTTAGCGGTGTTAATCATTGGTAATGTTCTGCATTTGGAGAACTAAACTGTCTTAAATAATTCGTTGGTCTGCAATCCCTAAAGTAAGTAATACTTAGTGATCCTTGATATCAGTGTTACTCCTACGCTAATAAAGTGCTAAAATTATCAACTCTTTAAGGACATCTATAGAGCCAACAAAAACAGGAATGTTTGAAAATAGAAATCAGCAATTCATTCCACCAAGATTGGTTGCAAATTGTCCATTGTTACAGCTTTCCAGGCTAATTACTCAAATAAATGAAACTGGTACTGCGTTTGAATAGCTCTCCTTTGCTCGTGTAAATCCAATGCTGTTTATTTATAATAAATGAAACTGGTACTGCGTTTGAATAGCTCTCCTTTGCTCGTGTAAATTCAATGCTGTTTATTTCTAATAAATCAATGCTGTTTATTTCTAATAAATGAAACTGGTACTGCGTTTGAATAGCTCTTCTTTGCTCGTGTAAATTCAATGCTGTTTATTTCTAATAAATCAAACTGGTACTGCGTTTGAATAGCTCTCCTTTGCTCGTGTAAATCCAATGCTGTCTATTTCTAATAAATCAAACTGGTACTGCGTTTGAATAGCTCTTCTTTGCTCGTGTAAATCCAATGCTGTTTATTTCTAATAAATCAAACTTGTACTGACTGCGTTTGAATAGCTCTCCTTTGCTCGTGTAAATCCAATGCTGTTTATTTCTAATAAATGGAACTGGTACTGCGTTTGAATAGCTCTCCTTTGCTCGTGTAAATCCAATGCTGTTTATTTCTAATAAATGGAACTGGTGCTGCGTTTTAATAGCTCTCCTTTGCTCGTGTGAATTCAATGCTGTTTATTTCTAATAAATCAAAGTAGTACTGCGTTTGAATAGCTCTCCTTTGCTCGTTTAAATCCAATGCTGTTTATTTCTAATAAATCAAACTGGTACTGCGTTTGAATAGCTCTCCTTTGACCGTGTAAATCCAATGCTGTTTATTTCTAATAAATCAAACTTGTACTGACTGCGTTTGAATAGCTCTCTTTTGCTCGTGTAAATTCAATGCTGTTTATTTCTAATAAATGAAACTGGTACTGCGTTTGAATAATGCTGTTTATTTCTAATAAATTAAAGTAGTACTTTTAAATAGCTCGTGTTTAAATAAATGAAACAATGTTGTTTATTTCTAATAAATGAAACTGGTACTGCGTTTGAATAGCTCTCCTTTGCACGTGTAAATCCAATGCTGTTTAATTCTACGTCATCAATACTTTGAGCGTTGACGAATACACTTAGGTAGACCTAAAATTCCTTAAAATTGAATCAAACCCCTTTTTAACATTTTGGTGGGAACGATAAAACAAAACTGAATTTTTAACACAAAATTTATAGAATTACAAAGATCTTGTGCATGCCTTCGTTTTCTTAAACGTATATAGTGCGGGTAGAGCCAATATTAGCTAAAATGATTTTAAATCCATTGGTCATTTTAACAGCTTTTTGAAGATTTCTGTGCAAATATGCAAACAGGTGTTACCTCATCGCAACATATAGTATATATGGCAATAAGGTATTGTACTCAATTGTGTGTGTGTGTGTGTGTGTGTGTGTGTGTGTGTGTGTGATTGTACACAATTTGGTGTCGCGTGTACACAGAAAACCGTACAGCTATTATGTTGAAACTTAGTGGGAGGGTGTAGGGTGAGGTGAACCTGTGTCCCACACAAGTTGGGCTATGTACCTTACAGGTCAAAGGTCATAGGTCAAATAATTGATTGGAAATGGTACATTTTGTGTTGCGCTTCCTTAACCATAAGTGATATTGGCTTGGCATTTGGTAGGTTGGTGAAAGGTGATGCAGAGTTGTATCCTGCATAAAATGGAACATGTCATTTAAAGGTCATAGGTCAAATACTTCATTTAAAATGATACATGTTGGTCGATCACGTGTTATGGAAAAACCGTAAATGCAACTGGGTTGTTACTTGGTGAGTTGATGAAGGATGATGTAAAATTGTGTCTTTCAAAAGTCGTGACATTTTACTTAAAGGTCAAAGGTCAAAGGTCAATTAATAAGGCAAATGTGCTGCATTTCGTTGGAAAAATGTAATTGTTATTGTATTGATCCTCAATGGGTTGGGTTCAGAGTTTGTTACATGGAGGGTTGGTGAAGGGTAATGCAAGGTTATGTCCCACACATAATAGGATATGTCATTTAAAGGTCAAAGGTCAGAGGTCAAATAATTGGTTTTAAAATGGTAAATTTTGTGTTGCGCTTCCGGGGATAACTGTAAGTGATTTTTGTGTTGGTATTTGGTGGGTTTATGAGAGGTAATGTAGGGTTATATTGCTTGTAAAATGGGACAGGTCATTAAAAGGTCAAAGGTCAGAGGTCAAATAGTTGATTATAATGTTAGTTATTTGTCTGTCGCGTGTTATGGCAAAACATAAGAGCAATTAGGTTGTGACTTTGTGGGTCGATGAAGGATGATATAAAGGTGTGTCTCGCAAACGAAGTGACATGTCGCTTAAAGATCAAAGATCAGAGGTTAAATGATTGATTTAAAATGGTACATTTTGGTTGGTTGCCTGTTATGCAAATATCGCAAGTGCAATTGGGTTGATTGTTACTTGGTGGGTTAATCATGAAGAGAGGTTGTGTCTTGGAAAAGATGCAACACGTCGCTTAAAAGTCAAAGGTCAGTGGTCAAATAATTGATTAAAAGAATACATTTTGTTTCGCACTTCCTGGGAAAACCAACAGTGATATTGGGTAATTAGCACTTGGTGGGTAATGTTAGGTGGTGGGTTGGTGAAAGGTGATGAAGTGTTGTGTCTCGCACATGATGTAATTTAAAGGTCAAACGTCAGAGTTCAAGTAATTGATATGAAATGATATATTTTATGTCATGTTTCCTGAAGAAAAAAACATTTGATCATTTTACAAATTCGATGTGGCAGAGGCGATAAGGTCAGCAACTCCGTGGATTGCCATCTTGTGTTACTCTTGTGACGGTATAAACAGGACATTTTGTAGTCTCTATTTTCTTATTTAAATCCATTGTTTTTTAACCCTTTGCCTTTTCTCTTTGAAAATGGAAGGTAATTGTAATGAAGAGGATTTACAATACCCCAACCATTCTCAAGCTGGAGAAGGTATTTTGAACATTTTCAAGGTCTGAAAATAAGGGAAGAAATATAAAGAAAAACATAACAATTTTGAGGTACTTTTTTCTTCATACGTCACATTTTTTTAATATATTCAACCAAATTCAAACTATGATTTCTCATAATTTGACAACTACACATGCTATTTTCAAAATTCAAATACTATTAATCTTATAATTTTTTTTTTTTTGTGGTATGTGGTTGACTAGCCATAACTCAGAAACTAAACAAATGTTTCAGAAAAATTTAAATAGTGCTTTTAAAAAATCAATGCCATATTCACCGTGTCAAGCAAGTCTATTGTGAAAGAGGACTTCACAAGAAACAAAAGGGTGACGAGTAGTATAACGTGAGCAAATAAAAAGTGAGTAAAAAAGTAAAATAGGGTAAGAAATGTAAATGTGAGCAAACAATGTAAATGCTTTCGACATGCCTGTCGAGAGCATTTACATTTTTTATCCTATTTTACTTTTTTACTCACTTTTTCATTTCGCTCACGTTATACTACTGTGACGAAAGCATTCAGAAATTGTATCTCGTTAAGGAGATATTCAAGTAAAAGCTCTGCCTTACGTGTATAAAAATGACTGGTGTATTAAGTTCACTATGGAAGGTTTGCGCCTTAATCCCAACATTCTTACCAATTATATTTATCACTTTTATACTATTTGAATTAGTTTTCCTCAACTTTCTTCAGGTGGTAAATTATAATTACCTTTACTAGATTCAGTTTTACTACTTTTCTAGACACATCCAATGGCGTAGTAAAAGGTGGAAGGAGGGGCAGCCGCCCATCCTGGGGGCCCGTAAGAAAAATATACCATTATACCTATATACCATAGGGGCTCGTGGGCCAACTCGCCTCCAGCCCATGGAGCCCTAGCTACGCCACTGGACACATCCAATGGTTTTTCAGCCACAAAATCGCAGGACAAAATATGATAGAATACATAAAACTTTGACGAATCTGAGGCTATGATGCCTCAACTAGCTGTTTTCAGTCGTCCTACACAAATGGTAATACACTTTTGAAATTAAATATCTCCTCAACGGAATAAGATTTTAAATGCTTTCTTCACCATTTTGTTTCTTTTTAAACCATTCAGATAAGATGGACTTGCTTGACCCCTGAACTATTTTTTTTTTTTAAAACAGCAGAAGCAGTTATACCAAAAAATTCAAACAATTGCTCTGCTCTTTAACAAGTTTGAAAGAATTCAAACAAGTGCTTTACTGTTTAACCAGTTTGAAAGATTTACAATTGCTCTGCTGTTTAATCAATTTAAAAGAATTCAAACAATTGATCTGCTCTTCAAGCAGTTTTAAAGAATTCAACAATTGTTTTTCTGTTCAAGCTGTTTAAAAGAAATCAAACAATTGCTCTGCTGTTTAACCACTTTAAAATAATTTAAACAATTGTTCTGTTGTTCAACTAGTTTGAGTTCTTCAACCACTTTAAAAAGATTCAAACAATTGCGCTGCTGTTCAACCAGTTTAAAAGAATTTAAACAATTGCTTTGCTGTTTAACCACTTTGAATGAATTCTCAATTGCTCCGCTGTTCAACTAGTTTAATAGAATTCAAACAATTGATCCGCTGTTCAACCAGTTTGAAAGAATTCAAACAATTGCTCTGCTGTTCAGCCAGTTTGAAAGAATTCAAACGATTGCTCTGCTGTTTAACCAGTTTAAAAGAATTTAAAAAAGTTGCTCCGCTGTTCAACTAGTTTGAGTTCTTCAACCAGTTTGAAAGAATTCGGACAATTGCCCCGCAGTTCAACCAGTTTGAAAGAATTCAAACAATTGCTCTGCTGTTCAGCCAGTTTAAAAGAATTGCTCCGCTGTTCAACCAGTTTGAAACAATTCAAATATTTGCTTTGCTGCTCAACCAGTTTGAAAGAATTAAAATAATTGCTCCGCTGTTTAACCAGTTTGAAAGAATTCAAACAAATGCTCTGCTGTTCAACCAGTTTGAAAGAATTACAACAATTGCTACGCTGTTTCACCAGTTTGAAAGAATTCGAACAATTGCTCCGTTGTTCAAGCAGTTTGAAAGAATTCAAACAATTGCTTTGCTGGTTCAACCAGTTTGAAAGAATTCAAGCAATTGCTTTGCTGTTGAACCAGTTTGAAAGAATTCAAACAATTGCTCTGCTGTTCAACCAGTTTGAAAGAATTTGCTGTAATTTTTAATAGAGTTAGGATTAGTTGAATGGATATTCAAGTTCATTTTATATGAACGAGGATATTGAAATGAACAAAATATTGGGAAAAAGCATTTAAAAATTATATTATGATAATGAGACATTTAAGTTTATTGTTCTGTCACATGTATCACACTTGTGACATTACATTCTGAATAGTAGGTACATGATGCAATTTCTTGAGTTTTGTGGCTTACAACTGTTGGATATGTTAAGAAAGTACCAAAACAGCCTGTAAATGTAGTAAGGTAACTATGATTTACCATCTAAATTCATTCTGAAATTTATTTTCAATATGCCAGTTCATGGTAACGAACGCAAATGCCTGGAACTGATCGTGGTGTCAGGTCAAGTGATAATAAGAATCAACACGGTACGGTTCGATCATATGTAAACCAAAGCTTTCTCTGTCTTATTTATACCAAAGGATGGTTTTGTGACATGCCATGTGGGGCCAAGAGATGGATGCCATGCGGGACATAGGGATGAATGACATGTAGAACATATGAATGCTGGACATGGAGAGGGATGCCATGTGGAACAAAGGGAGGGATTCCATGAGGGCATATGGAGGAATGACATGTGGCACATGGGTAGAGATGCCACGTGGGACATAGAGATGGATGTCATCGATGGATGCCATGTGAGCACAGGGAAGGATGCCGTGTGGTACATAGGGTGGGATGGCATATGGGACATATGAGTGCATAGGATGACATTTGGTACATCTTTTGATGAGATGCCATGTGGGACATAGAGATGAATGTCATGTGGAACATCGGAGGGTGAGACATGGAGAGGGATGCCATGTGGAACAGAGGAACGGATTCCATGTAGGACATAGGGGGAATGACATGTGGCACATGGGTAGAGATGTCATGTGAGACGGAGATGGATGTCATGTGGGATATAGGGATGGATACCATGTGGGGCACAAGGAAGGATACCGTGTGGTACATAGGGTGTGATTGTGATGGCATATGGAACATCTGGGTGGGATGTCATTTGGTACATATTTAAGATAAGATGCCATGTGGGACATAAGATGGATGCCATGTGGAACATAGAAGGGTGACACATGGTGAGGATGTCATGTGGGACAGGAAATAATTTTTGTGGGGCATAAGGAGGAATGACATGTGGCACATGGGTAGCGATGCCGTGTGGGACATAGATATGGATGTCGTCATGTGGATCAAAGGTGGGATGATATGTGAGATATAGGGTGGGATGTCAGATGCGACATGGGTGGGGTGGATAGTGGGATGTTTTATAATTGACTTGTGATATGTGTGTTAATTTGAATCAGTATGCAAGCCGTGACGGTATTTATTGTTCTGGTTTAATTTAATATTGTTGTGTACATGTGGCATCCTACCCTATGTCCCACATGTCATCCCTTTTATGTCACACATAGCGTCTCTCCCTATGTCTCACATGTAATCCCTTCCTATGTCCTAAATTTCGCTCCTTCCTATCTCTAACATGGCATCCTGTTCTCCTAGATGCTCCATATGGCATCCATATCTATGTCTCACATGATATCCCATTATTTGTTACACATGGCGTCTCTCGCTATGTGCCACATGGCATCCCTCCTTATGACCCACATGACATATCCTTATATCCTACATGCCTTCCATTCATATATCTCAAATGCCATCCCCACCCTATGTTTACATTTATGTCCCACATGGAATCCCACCCTAATGTATGTCTCAAATGGCATACCAATCTTGTCCCACATGGCATCCAACCCAGTTGTCCCACATGGCATCCCACACGATGTCCCTAATGAAAGGAACATTCATTTTGAAAGTACAAATACATACATATAAGGCACCTAATCCACTCAAACATTAAACGAAAACATCGGGAAGTAGCGGTCTTATTCAATGAGTGCCAGTGATGCTTACGGCAAGAAAGTCTGAATTGACCTCTTGACCTGTATGGCGCAATACATATTATCGTTACCATGAAGTGGCTTATTAGTAAAATGTTTTTAATACAAATAATTAAAGGAAAAGTATCGTCCCATAGAGCAATTCAAAGTGAACGCCGCCATTCTACTTACGTCACTTCCGGTTTTCAATTTTCGTTATTGATTGCGAGAAATCTGCGATGTTATCGATAACACGTGTAGGCGCCTATATTCGGTCCGGCGGATGTGTGATCAGTGACATCCCATATTTCTTGCGATCGATAGGATAAAATGAAAACCGGAAGTGACGTAGCGGCATGGTGGCGTTTTCTTCTGAATGTATTAATGTGATGATACCTTTACTGTTTTGAAAGTGAGGGTGTGACCTCATTCTTCTTATACAGTAGAATGGGGGCACCAATCATTTCATACATCTTTAAATTTATTTCCTCCAAAGCGAGACAAAATATTGAAATTAGTCGCTTTACAGTTTTGTATGTATGTTTGCCCTCTATTGTACATGGTAGACATGCGTACGGTGGCGGAACAATAAGAGGACAAGTGGAATTTCACCCTGGCTCACAAAAAAAAATCTCTATTGTACATAGTAGACATACGTACGGTGGCGGAACAATAAGGGACAAGTGGAATTTCACCTTGGCTCACAAAAAACCCTCTATTGCACATGGCAGACATGCGTACGGTGGCGGAACAATAAGGGACAAGTGGAATATCACCCTGGCTCACAATAAACCCTCTATTGCACATGGTAGACATGCGTACGGTGGCGGAACAATCAGGGAAAAGTGGAATTTCACCCTGGCTCACAAAAAACCCTCTATTGTACATGGTAGACATGCGTACGGTGGCGGAACAATAATGGACAAGTGGAATCTCACCCTGGCTCACAAAAAACAATCTCTGGCGTCCTTTTACCATTTCAAAATAATAGCATTTGTCTTTTTATCTCATGTATTTATCTATGATTAAATACATTTTAGTGGGTGAATGTGTTTATTCGTTTTGATGTCTCAGATATATAATTTTTGATTATTCATTTTGTCCTCTGCCTTGAAACCTTATAGCTTCGCACTACATCACAGAACTAATTCTTTAATGTAACTTTAAATAATAATTTGAAATATAGCTAATGTCTTCATACCGCTTTATTGATTATTATTCTCATTTAGTCTAAAAGGTTTGCCTTCACGCTTGAAACTTGGCAAGTTGGCTGATTTAATCAAATGTTCGACTTATAGGAAGAGAATAGGTTCCATTAAGTGATTGTTATTTGCTTTATTGATTTACCTACCAAAAGCTAAACATTATTGCCAGATGGAGAAACTTGAAGTAAAAGTGAAATCACCTTAATACATTGCAATGAATGCTGGAGGACTTTAAATTGTTTCGATGAACTTTGCTTTACCTGAAAACTGAGAAAGATAATAAATTTCCTGACTGTTTGACGACAAGAATTGATTAGTGAAGCCTATATCTCAGTATCTGGGATTTTGTTGACTTCGAAAGATGTGCTTTTTTCCCTATAGGAAAGGGAATAAAGGTGCAAACGACTATATAGATACCTAGTGGTAAATTTGCTTGATTGTTTTAATATTTGCTAAAAATCTTACAACAAGTTAATCAAAGTTAATAAGTTTTTTTAATCTCAAGCTTACAGGCCTAACTTCAAAAGCTCTTTAATGTATACACCTATTGCTTCTATTCCTCTAAATGACAACTGATTAATACTCTTCCTTTTCTCCCTCACTACAAGATATTTACTACCAAGGAGGACTACGCAGCTTTCGCGCGCGGAATGCATAATGCAGAGGTTAGAGTGAAGCTAGCGACCAAAGATCCGACAATTGAGCGAATCAGGAGGTGAAATTAATTTGATTTAAATCTTACTTATATATTATCTAAGAAATATGTCATATTTCTCCATTTTAAGACACCCATTGGGGATGGTCGTCCGGCAAATTTGCCGCTATCCTTCAAAGCAATAGAAGACTTGTCCCGTTTAATCGTTTATCTGCATATTAACCAACCGAAATGTCATAATCAATTTTAGTATTATAAATAATTGATAACTACAGGAAAACGTATAACAAAGAAATCAATTATTTGAATTTGGACTTGGCTAAAGGTAGCTTTGCTAGGGGTGAGTAGGAGTGCAAAGGGTTTTGTGACTTTTTATACAATATTGGCTTAGATTGTTGAACTTAAAAGTCAGTTTTATTTGTGATTTGACCATTTTATTTTCGACCCACACTCACTGTAGCCACGTGTCTGAACTCAAATCTAATAATGAGTTAATTTTTCATCCTAAAGGTGTCACTTGAATGACTTGGAAAACATACCGCCATTTTTGTTCGTCGGACTTTTCTACGCCCTTACAACCAACCCGACGCCTTCCACAGCGTTGCTGCACTTTCAGATATTTGCTGCATCAAGAATCATACACACAATCTCCTATCTGCTGCATATTCCTCAGCCAGTTCGATTTCTGGCGTTTTTAACAGGCTGGCTGACAACCGGGTCTATGGCCCTTAGAGTTCTTATAGGGTATTTGTAGAATCTCGACTATGCATGTTATTTAACGTGGAAATAAACATGTTTCTAGTTCGATCTTTTTTATTGATCAGAATACACAAATTCGTTGTTGATTGTTCGATGTGCAATGGTTCAAAATGGTTTCGTTCATCTTTAAACTAATATTTTAGTGAATACAAACTTTATGAAGAGATCAGCGGATTTACAATGATGGATAATTGTGATACTTGTAAGGGGCTCAAGTTGGAATTTACACAAGCATTCATAAGCCAATCAATTATCGTGTTGCAAGGAAAGTTTAAAGCCATCACGATGGGCAGCACTAAAGTAACTAACCATCAAACTTAAGTCAAACTCAGTCATTTTGGAAAAATATAAAGCTGAACTTTTAATTTCATTGAAATGAAAAAAAAAAAAATCCGAAATTCGAAATTCCGAGAAAAAAGTATTTCGAGATTCAAGTTAGTTAAGAGGTCAATGCCATTGTTAAAACTTCAAGTATTGTTAATGTTATGTAATAGTATTTGTCATGATGACGTCCAAATCAATGATAGGATCTTGAAATACACATATACAATACAACTCAGGAAGTGTTTTTTTGACTTTTTGTGACAAAAACCTGGACATATTACCACAACTAATTTAACCGACAAGAATTCATATTTCTATGATTCATATTTACAAAATTCATACAAAGTAACATACACCGATGCCTAAGGCATCTATTACCACTATAACATACACCGATGCCTAAAGCATCTAATACCACAATAACATACACTGATGCCTAAGGCACCTCATACCTACCACTTGATTTTAAAAGTTGAGGCTAAATCTAATTTTCTCAATTTTTTGACTTAGAAGCTATCCTTTTCAATTCAGCGCTGACATATGAATCAACTGTTGACCTCATTTACATTCAATTAATAACTGTTGACCTTAAGGTCATGATCTCATGACTTTTCTTAAAGAGTTGAGAAGTAGTTTAATTTTTACATTTTAGAAGCATGTTAATGATGTTTCCAAAATGTCTGAGGTGTCAATATTGAATTATTTTTACAGAAGATTCAGATCCCTTTGCGCATATCGGCCGATCTGCGTAAAGGGGCGCATTGTTGATTTAGAGTGATTATCTAAAATAAGTGACAATGTTTACTTAAGAAAAAGTGTTTTCATCTGCTTGTTAATTATTATATGATTTTAATTTTCATGATGTAATCTCGCATGTTTAGCGTTAAGCATCATTTTTTTATGCGTTACCATATTTTGGCAGCTTTTGATGCCAGCAAAATTCTGAGTGCAGATGTGGAATCGGTATCTGAAACTACATCACATATATTTATTTCAAAAAGATTGGAGGATTATCAATAATTGTTCATTTTTTTTTTTTTGGGGAATAAAAATGATTAAAATGTGATTAAAATGAAAAATAAAAAATCGTTTTGACTACCCTCAAACACTTAGATACAATTAAAATTGGTTCGCTTAATCCAGGTATGCCTTTAAATTGTTCATATCTTATATTCACAAAAGGTTTCAAGGCTTTGAAAATATTGTGACCGGAGACTTGATTGTGGCAACTATTTGGAATAACATGCACCGAACAAGCGGACAACATGTAGCGGGAAAAAAGCGTATTCTTTTCTTATTCAGCTTTTCCTATTATAGATTTGGAAAAAATTCTGAAACTCACTTTCGTTGGAAACGCTTTTTGATTTGATTACATAGGCATGTGTGAAACGTGTAATTATTCGGTAAAAAACAACATGGCAGAACTAATAAGTTGTTTAATTATAACAAAGGAAGATACACTCTTGAATCATGTATTATACAACTGAAACATATCATACGTCATATAGTATTTCATAACAGACAGAATGAGAAATTATCATTTAAATTAATTAACAGACTTTTAAAGGCGCATTGGATTAAAACAACATAGACAACCGTAACGAATCAATGTAACTTTAGCAGGCAAACCCTTTTTTTTATATGATTTAAAGAGAGCAACCAGACATTAAATAAATTACACCGAACCCTAACATAGTATTCATTTTCGGACAATATTTTTTGAAAAAGCAGACAGTATGAATCCAACAAGATCCTGTTAAGAACGTTCTTCATATTCTTTTTGGACAATTTGTACCGAAAACCTATAATGCGGACAACATGTAGCGAATTACATTTACCATTAGCATGTGTTTACAATTTGTTCGGATAAGTGCCTACAAATAGGACAACTTGTAACGTATAGGTTAAGAAACAATTAATCACTCAACTTCACATGAAATATCCTTGATTTCTTCTGACATCTTGAACAGAAAATTAAGCGGAAATTTTTGTTGAAAATTCATACCGCATTTTACCACTGCACAAGGACGACAAGTAACGTTTAACTTGCGAAAAATTGCTAAGCCACATGAACTGTATGAAATATCATTCCTTCGGCAATTCAAACATCTTGAAGAGAAAAGCGGATAAAATGTTTTGAAAACTCATAGTACATTTTAACATGTTTAACAGTCTGGTAGCAATCCTATTAATGGGAACATAAATGTTCCTATTAGTAAGAACATTTTGCTGCTAGAAGCCTTCATTTTGTGATATTTCCCATGACCCTATGCTATCCTAACGTTATAGCCTTATGCAATGTTACATTTTTTAAATTTGAAATACGTCTGGGAAAAATATCTTTTCTAGGGAAAACTTAAAACTTATGAAAATACCTTCATTACTGCCATGGCTACAAATTTTCCACTCCCATTTGATATGTTCACCACGCCGTTTTCGAAATATTAGATAAAATAGATAATAGAGGTAGGCTTTTAAGCGAAACAGCTATTTTGAAAATTCAAATAATTTTTAATACAATGATTTTTAATATTTGAAGTATTTAAATTAAAACTGAAATTTATTGTAACATCTGAACAATATGGCTGCATGACTTCAATATTCTCATGTGTCATAAATGTTCTTATTAATAGACATGCTTCTGGACTGTTTAATACTGAATTTCAACTTTAATTATATTTTAAACACTTATGTATTAAAACTCGTGATGTTAAAAGTTTGGTTCATATAGGTTTAATTAATGTTGAACCACTTGATATGCTAAAATGCAGAAAAACGTGTTTTTGCATCAAAATTGAATAGTAATTATTTTCTTAATTACTTCTTTTCCAGGCCATGCATCTAACACAAATGTAGACAACATGTAGCACATGATACCGCTGACAGTAAGCTTCTTTTCGGACAACATGTACCGGAAATCCGGACAACATGTACCCAAAAAGCGGACAACATGTAGCGAAATATATCTCACCTTCAAATGTAAATGTGTTTTCCCTCTTTTTTCGGATAACATGTATCAAAAAATAGGACAATTTGTAACGTTTAACGAAAAGCCGCTAAGGCTCATATAGACTTTAGAAATCTAATTCCTTCGGCAGCTCAGAAAAAGCGGAAAAAGAACAGACAGAAAAGGCGGATAAATTGTTTCAAAATGAAATAGTTCATTGCACCGTTATAATACTGAATTTCAACTTCGATCATATTTTAAACTTATGCGTTAAAACTTAAGATGTTAAACGTTGATTTTTAAAGGCAGTGGCGTCGCTATCTCGTACCCCCCTACCCCCCTACCCCCTCCCCAGATAACATCGATTTGAAACATTTCCTTTTCATTATTTCTATCATCCTCATATTCATGTTCTAAATTTGGCATTTTCATGCATATTAACTTTTAGAATTTCTTAATTTTTCAGCGATTGGGAATATATTCTCTCTGCAGCTCTGAAGTTATTCTAATATTAAAATTAGATATGTTTCTCTTGCTTGCTGTGTTCATTTGAAAATGATCGCAAATGTATATATCCTTTAGTCCATTTCAACAATGCTTTAAGAGCATCAAAAGCGAAAAATCTTCACAGCTTCCAGGGTCTTCGCCCCCTGGTCCCTGGCAAAATATATGTTCTTTAAACTAAAAGTTGTTTTGGCAAAACATACAGTAGGCGAATACGGGCCCAAAATTTCCAAGAAAAGGGTGCTAGGTAAGATTGTAACATTTAGACAGATTTTCATTCAATTTTGACAAGAAACTGAGAAAACTACTAGCAAAAGATGTGGGAGACATTTGTTCTTTACTTTCCCGTTTCTACGACTTTTTCAGAACTTTTTAATTCAAATTTATAATAATCTTTTGCCTGAATTTTTTAATATTCCGAAAAAAAATTCTTTCGTATACCTGAGAAATATAATAGCAACCCAAATACTTATCTGAGTTGATTCTAACGTTATAATTTAATTCTGATATCATTTCATCAATTGAATTTTTGAATTTTCAGCTTTTACATATTGCGTCAAAAACTAAACAATTAAAAAGAAATCATCTTTTTATCGTTTGCATAATTGAACTTCTGTTTGATTTAAAGCCATTATTGTGCATCAAGAACCAGAAATCTGCGGAGTTTCGGGGTTTCGTCCATAGATTCCTGCTTTTGCTTGAATCCCGCCACTATCCCCCCCTCCCCCCACACACACACCCACGCACACACACACACAAATAATAATATTAATAATAAAGAAATAAAAAAATAATTAACAAATAAAGAAATAAATTGAAAAACAATCAAAACGAAAAACTCCTGAAAAGGAGATTTTTCTGCCTATTTAGCAGTTTAGAAATGGTAACCTGGTAACACGAATGCTAATCTGAAATGCGCGTTTTTATCTAAAATTATTAATTGTTGAACAATTTAATTTTTGAATTTAATTTAAAGCCATTTTGGGTATTACAAACAAGAAATCTGCAAAACTTCTGGCGGCTTTGCCCCTTGAACTCCTGCGAGGCATTCCAGGACTTATCACGTTTCGCACACGCAAATCGTGCGCACCGCCGCCTTTAGGCACATTTTACCCCCGCCAAATGTTCTTCATCTTAACTGTCCATTACTGTTGTGCCTCCCCAACCCCCCAAAATAAAAAATGAATATAATAATAATAATAATGATAATGATAATAGTAATAATAATGATAATAGTAATAATAATAAAAACACTACTACTACTACTACTACTACTACTACTACTACTACTACTACTACTACTGCTACTACTACTGCTACTACTACTACTACTGCTACTACCACTACTACCACCACCACCACCACCACCACTACTACTACTACTACCACTACTACCACTACTACCACTGCTGCCACCACCACTGCCACTGCACTGCCACCACCACCACCACCACCACTGCTGCTGCTGCTGCCACCACTGCTGCTACTGCTACTGCTGCCACTACTGCCACTACCACTACTACCACTACCACTGCTACTTACTACTACTACTACTACTGCTACTACTAATAATAATAATAATAATTATAATAAGAATAATAATAATAATGATAATAATAATAATAATAATAATAATAATAATAATAATAATAATAATAATAATAATAATAATAATAATAATAATAATAATAATAATAATAATAATAATAATAATAATAATAATAATAATAATAATAATAATAACAATAATAATAAAATTAATAATAATAATAATAATAATAATAATAATAATAATAATAATAATAATAATAATAATAATAATAATAATAATAATAATAATAATAATACTAACAATAATAATAATAATGATAATAATAATAATAATAATAATAATAATAATAATAATAATAATAATAATAATAATAATAATAATAATTAATAATAATAATAATAATAATAATAATAATAATAATAATAATAATAATAATAATAATAATAATAATAATAATGATGATGATGATGATGATGATGATGATGATGATGATGATGATGATGATGATGATGATGATGATGATGATGATGATGATGATGATGATGATGATGATGATGATGATGATGATGATGATGATGATGATGATGATGATGATGATGATGATGATGATGATGATGATGATGATGATGATGATGATGATGATGATGATGATGATGATGATGATGATGATGATGATGATGATGATGATGATGATGATGATGATGATGATGATGATGATGATGATGATGATGATGATGATGATGATGATGATGATGATGATGATGATGATGATGATGATGATGATGATGATGATGATGATGATGATGATGATGATGATGATGATGATGATGATGATGATGATGATGATGATGATGATGATGATGATGATGATGATGATGATGATGATGATGATGATGATGATGATGATGATGATGATGATGATGATGATGATGATGATGATGATGATGATGATGATGATGATGATGATGATGATGATGATGATGATGATGATGATGATGATGATGATGATGATGATGATGATGATGATGATGATGATGATGATGATGATGATGATGATGATGATGATGATGATGATGATGATGATGATGATGATGATGATGATGATGATGATGATGATGATGATGATGATGATGATGATGATGATGATGATGATGATGATGATGATGATGATGATGATGATGATGATGATGATGATGATGATGATGATGATGATGATGATGAATGATGATGATGATGATGATGATGATGATGATGATGATGATGATGATGATGATGATGATGATGATGATGATGATGATGATGATGATGATGATGATGATGATGATGATGATGATGATGATGATGATGATGATGATGATGATGATGATGATGATGATGATGATGATGATGATGATGATGATGATGATGATGATGATGATGATGATGATGATGATGATGATGATGATGATGATGATGATGATGATGATGATGATGATGATGATGATGATGATGATGATGATGATGATGATGATGATGATGATGATGATGATGATGATGATGATGATGATGATGATGATGATGATGATGATGATGATGATGATGATGATGATGATGATGATGATGATGATGATGATGATGATGATGATGATGATGATGATGATGATGATGATGATGATGATGATGATGATGATGATGATGATGATGATGATGATGATGATGATGATGATGATGATGATGATGATGATGATGATGATGATGATGATGATGATGATGATGATGATGATGATGATGATGATGATGATGATGATGATGATGATGATGATGATGATGATGATGATGATGATGATGATGATGATGATGATGATGATGATGATGATGATGATGATGATGATGATGATGATGATGATGATGATGATGATGATGATGATGATGATGATGATGATGATGATGATGATGATGATGATGATGATGATGATGATGATGATGATGATGATGATGATGATGATGATGATGATGATGATGATGATGATGATGATGATGATGATGATGATGATGATGATGATGATGATGATGATGATGATGATGATGATGATGATGATGATGATGATGATGATGATGATGATGATGATGATGATGATGATGATGATGATGATGATGATGATGATGATGATGATGATGATGATGATGATGATGATGATGATGATGATGATGATGATGATGATGATGATGATGATGATGATGATGATGATGATGATGATGATGATGATGATGATGATGATGATGATGATGATGATGATGATGATGATGATGATGATGATGATGATGATGATGATGATGATGATGATGATGATGATGATGATGATGATGATGATGATGATGATGATGATGATGATGATGATGATGATGATGATGATGATGATGATGATGATGATGATGATGATGATGATGATGATGATGATGATGATGATGATGATGATGATGATGATGATGATGATGATGATGATGATGATGATGATGATGATGATGATGATGATGATGATGATGATGATGATGATGATGATGATGATGATGATGATGATGATGATGATGATGATGATGATGATGATGATGATGATGATGATAATAATAATAATATAATAATAATGATAATAATAATAATATAATAATAATAATAATAATAATAATAATAATAATAATAATAATAATAATAATGATAATAATAATAAAACTAAAACTGCTTGTAGGTTAAAATAATATTTATATATTTGAAATGCTCAAAGGCAGAAATACGTATTTTTGATTCATATTTTACAATTTCATAGGTGACCCCCAACCAAAGGTGGATCAAGACTTCTTCTCAGCGGGGTAGTTGATGATCAACCGCGTGTTTAGGTGGCTAAGGGATAAAACGAGTCACCTGACTGCCTGAACAACTCTACTGCTGCATAATAAATAAGAAACCGATGTGTTTGAAGGGGGCAGCCGCCCCATCCTCTCTCCTCTGCATCCACCTCTATACCTATACTTTGCTGTAGTTCTTCAATTTCGTGCTTACAAGCATACAAGCACAAATAGCCATAAATATGTACACAAACGCCTCCACATGATCGTATATATAAGTTGTTCCTATTATGTTTCGTAGATATTTCGTATTGTGCTACAAGTTGCTGGTGATTTTGCTAAATGCTTTGTCTGGATAAAAGTAATGAAGAAAATAATCTATATTTAATTCTGATGCAAACACATATTTCTGCATTTTAGCATATCGAATAGTTCAACATTAATTGAACCTATATGAACCAAACTTTTAACATCACGAGTTTTAACACATAAGTGCTTAAAATGAGTTGAAGTTGAAATTCGGTATTACATTATAGGCTATAAATTTTTGAAACTCTGATTCGCTTTCTCTCTTCACGGTAGCACATAATAAGAAGTCTCCACTTGTTCTCAAATTTCTCGGAAGCCGCAAGATGAATTTTAAAAGCGCACGATAAAAAGATAATTCATATGCCATTATTTCAAATCGTGAAGAAAAAATTGAACACTTCGCTGTGGTTGAGTTGCCTACACTCGACATGTGTCTGATTCTTATGTTATTCCTGTAAAAACTTTCAATTTTGATAGATGCATTGTGGGATACTTCTGTAAGGAATTCCCTGATCGGGAGAAGAAAACTGTTTTCCCAATCGGGGGTACGAACAGGACTGTTAGTGGTTTTTCGTGAAACGTTATTAGCCGTCCTATTTTTCGGTACATGTTATCTGAAAAACAGGTAGTCTAAGCACATCTTGTGGTTAGATGTATTTTTTTAAATGTTGTCTGCTTTTTGGGTATATGTTGTCTGGATTTTCGGTACATTTTGTCATAAAAGAAGCTTTCTGTCAGTGAAAGCTATACTTATTGTGCTACATGTTGCTCGCCTTTTTCTTAAATGCATTGTCTAAAGAAAATGTAATGAAGAAAATAATCATTATTTAATTGTGATCAAAAACATGTATTTCTGCATTTTAGCATATCAAATAGTTCCACATTAATTAAAGGTGCTGTTAGCCGAATAGCGAGGGCATTAGTTTTAGCTAATTTTATAAATATATTTATATCCGTGGCTAATTTATGTAGATTTTAACCAATAGAAGTCGCATCATGCGACTTGCTTTTTACAGAATTTTTAACCCATCTCGCGCATGCGAACAAATTCAAAAAATCAATGAGAAAACACGTACGAATTTCGAATACTCAGGTCGGGATTTAGTTATGTTGATGAAATTTCGTATCGCAAAGTTATTCGGTTTAGTTTGAGGCCCACACTGAACGCGTCCTCACGTTTCGGCCGAGAGCACCTTTAAACCTATATGATCCAATTCTTAAACATCACGAGTTTCAACACATTCACGCTAAACAAAGAATGGTACAATTTGACCACAATATGGTCAAAATTTGACCAAGTGAGTAGTGAATTATGCACTGAACCATATGTGGTTAAAGCGTGGTCAATATTTTTACCACGCCAACTTTGTCAAATTGACCACATTTGGTTCGCTGCATAATTCACTCCTAACTTGACCATTAACACTTGGTCAATCTTTTGACCACTACAGCTTGGTCAAATCTTCTGACCACTTTGTGGTCAAATTGATTATAAAAAATGTCTTGTGTTTTTCACTTTCAGTTGACTTAATGGTTAGTCAAATGAAATGCTATTCTACAAAAAATAAACAGCAACAACAAAATATTTTTCAGTTTGGAATTGTTTAGATTCTTAACATTCCTGGGCAACTGTTTAATGATACAAAATGGTTTTTCTATATTACAAATAACACAGAAATGAACATACTACTACAATTACTTTAAAACATGTGCAAATTAAAATCTTTTCCCCTGTATTCCCTGAACCTGAAATTTATCAATTAGAGCCACATGAGCATATCAAGTTGTCAGCATTGGAAATGAATTATTAGTTCTTAGATAAATATCTGGTGATAATTTCTTTAACAACTAAGTTACTTGGACATTGAGGAAACCTAAATCATATAATTTATAATTTGTCCAACTAGCCCTAAGCTGTGATTTAGATATTAAAACAAAGTTTGTATTACAACTGAAATTACGATTTGTTTATGAAGTGTTGTGGGGCTATCTTTAAAATACAGTAAAAATCCTGCACAAACATAAATGGTTGGTTGCAATACACTGGCCTCAAAACTAAAAGATTGGTATTTCATGAATTTTAATTTTAGTTATACGTTTTCTGATATTTTCTCTACACGTAGAGATGTTTACAACTCCACATAACAACAAATTTCAAAAATTATAAGTTAGGCTACTCATGTCTAAAATTGTCTGTTGTAAAACTCTTATATCTCTATAGGCCAAGTGCAAACAAGTATCAGACTTATTTTGTACCTTTTTTTATTATGTATCACAACAATCTTTATCTTTCTAAAAGACAATTAAGTTTTTCTAAGAAAGACTTCATTTCCCGTGAAATTATACCCTTAAAGCAAATTGCCTGGACACGTACATAACAAATTTTATATGATTAAATGAACTTACAAAAATCTCAGCAGTTCAGTCTTTATAATTTCTAAACTAACATCTTAGTTCTGAAATAACAGACAATAAATGTTTTGATTTGATTTTGTTATGCATGACACAATTTGACTGTAATAGAGATTAGACATGTTTTTACAGAGAGAGTTGTACATGGCAGAGGATTAAAAACAATGAACTTACTTAATATATGAGTCTCCCTGGTCATACATACATCTTTCAACATACACATTTGCATAATAAGGCCAACACTAAGCGCTCTTGTTTTCAACATGAGCCTGCCTAACAAAACCTTATCAAATGCGTTTTGGAAGTCTAAATAGATAACATCCACATTATGACCAGAATGAACTAGTTTAGTAACATCATCAAGAAATTCTAATAAATTAGAAACACAAGACCTCTTAGGCAAGAACCCATGCTGGAACAAATTCAACAAACCATTGACCAGTAAATGATCTAGTACAACATCCTTAACAATGGACTCCATGACCTTGCACACAATACTACTAAGACTCACTGGCCTATAGTTACAATGCAAACTGTGCTTACCCTTTTTAAAGGTAGGAGTGACATTAGCAATTTTCCAATCACTCACTAGGAACAACACCAACATCAAAGCACTTTGAAAAGATAATACTCAGGGGAACAGAAAGAACATCAAAACACTCACGTAAGACAGCAGGATGTATACCATCTGGACTCGGGTGCTTTATTTGAATTCAAACCCTTCAACTTTTTAGACACAACATCAACTGAAAAATAGACATCCTTAATGGATACTGGAGGGTGCACACTAAGATACTCCACAACATTATCAGCAAGGGACTCCTTAGTAAAACAGATACAAAGTAGTCATTCAAAACCTCAGCCATATTCTTACCACTATTGATAGTAACACCTTCATTACCCTGAAGGGGACCAACAACCTCCTTGGCTTTTTTGCTTTGAGCGAACATAAGAGTGAAATGACTTAGGATTACTCTCTTTGGACGAACGCTTTTCAAAAAGCATTTGGTATCTCTTATCAAACCCTTAGTGAACTTTTCATGATCCTTATACCCAGCAAGCTCCGCGGAATACCCACTGTTTTTATAACAATCCACAACTTTTTCTTTTTCCAAACAGTCCGCAATACCTCCCGAGACATCCACACTGGCCAATTACGCCTACATACTTTCTCTATTTACACCCTCCAAAACATTGATTATCAAAGTTTGAAGCTTTTTTATTATATGGAAACTGTCCGCCCACTCCGACATCACAAAATCTTCGTGTAATTCTTTCAGTTTCTTTCCCGCTTTACTGTTCCTTCAAATTATTAGAGAGTCTAGTCCTGCAAAGAATTTGATTGACGGTATGGTAAACACTCAAATTTACTGCAACCTTTAGAAAATAAATATGCTAAACAATTAAAGAACAAAAGAATTACATAAGAAAATACTGAGGGGACTAATACATTACAAATTATCTTTATAAAAGTTAATATATTGATGTCTGAAATTCAAAAAGCTGTAAAACGGTCAATTTCTTTATTGATTTTGTAAGAATTTGTCACCATTTTGAAATCAATATAATTAATGCTGCCGGGTAAAGAATGTTTCTTTGTTGTTGTTTTTTCTTCAGCATTTTGAAATCGTTTTACTTAACGTTGCCTTTTACTTGTTCATACACCTGCAAAGTATTATGATGGGAATTTTGTTTCATTTACAGTAGATTTTATGCTTATTCAGCTAAAATTCTTCAACAATACTAAAAATATATTAAAGTATGTTTTGATACAAATCACATTAATCCCTAATATCCTTCAAATGATGCTCTGATTATTCCTCTGAGTACCTTCGGTAATGTCCAGCGCCCATTCCATTTTAATGACCACTGTTGGTCTACCCTTCAAAATATTATTTGAGCTGTATTGGTATTTCATGAGCTGTTATAGCATTTCATAGGCTAGGCTACATCAGCATCTATTAACAAAATTAAGAAATCACAATAAATACAATACATAATTAGAACAAATAAAAATCAATAATGAAATTTAAAGTCAGTCGATTTATAGAGGCAACATTACCTAAATTGCTTAAGAATATATTAAAGACCATTACAGGAGCAAATAATATCATCATGATTGGTTAAATCTTAACCTTTTTACAGGGCTTTTAAATCTGTCATCGATTTGCATATTTTTCCAAATATTTTGATGGATTACTGGGCTACCATGGTAATTTGTTTTGCTTGATTAAATGTGTATTGTGATGTCCATATACCTTGAAATAAAGATACATTTTCATAAATGGCCGTCTTATTTTTTGTATTTTTTTTTTTCTTTAGTGCAAATTAGCAGGAATAATAAATGGTATTAGATTCTGGTAATTTTAGGAATGCATGGTTAAGGTCTTGTCATATATTGACTGAGCACCATGATCAGACCTTTAGCCATTTGCCATCGGTGACAATAGATTGGCTACTATCATTGTTATATCATTTTAAAATCCCATTGACTTTATTTAAGTGACACAAATTTTACACAAACTCTCCATCTTATAATCAGGAAACGTCACATTAATGTTGTTCTTAAACTTGACATATTTGCTATGCTACCCCCCCAAACACACTTCTCGTTCGGAAAGAGAGGGGTGAAAGGGGGGGTGTACGTCAATTTGTGAGGTACAGATATATGTGCCGCAGGTGCCATTTTGGTAGTGCAGATGTTTATTTTTTCATCATTGTCATAGTGCAGGTCCTAAAAATGTTGTTTCACTCAATTATTTTTGTACTGGCTGGACTATTTTATAATATTTACGTTAAATCTTCGATACTGCAGGTATCAAAATTGACTTATTTAATAGACACTTCGGTTCACACTCCCGATCGGAAAATCTCCCGATTGGGAGATTAAGACATGCGCAGTGACCATAATTTAAGCTGTTCAAAATTGCAGCCGTTAATTTTTATTTTACTTTTCAAATTCTGTTATTCTAAAGTTGGATACTATGGAAATGATATTGAAATTAATATTTCTGGAGCTATCCTTGTATAATTTTAGCTTTTGAAATGACTAAAATGTCAAAATCTGCTTTTCAGAAACTATTGCAATGAATTTTTCAAGACTACTTCAAAATTCCCTGGTGAAAGTCAAATTTGCGCTGGTGAAAATGGAGAAAATTTTGTATCCTTCTGTTGCACCAATTAAATTAGAATATTTCGCACGCATTTTTTCTATCTTTTGTTAGACCTGTTTTACCGTTATGTAATTCTTTAGAGAGATTTGACTTTGGAAAGATGCATTGTGGCTTATATAATGACAAGAAATTTCCTGATTGGGAGATCTCCTGATTGGGAGATCTCCCGATCGGGAGCGTGAATCGGACTGATAAAGCGGTAATCAAAATTGACTTTTTTTATACTGCGGGTATCAAAAGTTTATGATTTCATATTGCATGTACCAAAAATTATGTCATACTGCGAGTATGGTTTTTAGTTGATGGGATGCACACCCGTACTACTATTAGAATGAAGTTCCCCCACTCACCGGATCTTGTTTCACCCAATACATAAATATAAATCCTTGGCAAGTCTGCATGGGCTGAAATTTTAGCTAAATGACGTCCACCATCAAAAGCGAGGAGGATATAAGTGGCATGTGCAATTATAAAAATATGTAATTTAACATGTGTTTAATACCTGGCGTGATAATTCTTCCTATACCATTTTGGAAATTCCACTTGTTGTTCAAGAGAATCAAAACCAAATGATTGTCAGTGATTGTCTCTGGGATACCAGACCTGTAAATGTATGGAAAAATATGCAATGGATGAATAAACAAATAGTCTATCATGATATATACTCTCCTGGCGCTTGTATACAGTATGCACTCTTAATATGTATACTGTATTTATACATTTCTGCTATAAAATACTTAAACATTTTATCGGATCTATGGTCCATGCTTGGGTTCATCAGAAAACAGTTGATGTGGCAAAAATGATCTTTTCGACTTCTGTGGCTGTATAAGCCTTTTGACCGCTTTCAATGATAACAATCTTCTGCAAATGCATGTTCAATTAACCCACATCATTTTCAAGATGGCCGGCTTTAAGTTCACCATGTTGAGAACCGAAGTGCACCTTTAAGCTCCATGTATTACACAAATTGGTAAATAGCCTTGCAGTCCATAAGTGACATGTACTTGCTAAATAGTCCACCATTGATCACAGAACAGAATTTCATTTCAAAATGTGTTTTAAATTTTTTTCAGACCATTTGTTGGCAAAAATGGCTGATTTGTGTTTGAAGTGAGCTAAGTCAGATTAAAAATATGTGAAATAGCGCAATTCTCCTATAATGTTGTAGAACTATTATTTATTCGATCTCCTCTGTAAATATTAAGACGCTAGCCCCGTGTTCATAAAGATCACCCCTCTTATCAATATTTACTAGCGAACTGCATGGTTGGGAGATTTAAGTCCCGGTTATGTGTTTAAGTTCAGCTCTCCTCAAAATGATTACAAATGAGCTTGGTGTGAGATTTTAGTCCCAAGTCATGTGTTTTAGTTCAGCTCTTCTTTAGATTTTAGCAAGCGAGCTGGGTATGAAATTTGAGTCCAGCCAGTTGTGTGTTCAGCTCTTTACTAAAATGCTAAATATTTACAAGTGAGCTGGGTATATGAGATTTTAGTCCTCATATGTTTAACTTCAGATCTCCTTTAAATATTAACAAGTGAACTGGGTTTGAGTCCAAGTTATGTACTTTTTAGCTCAGCTCTCCTCTAAATATTTACAAGCAAGCTGGGTAAATATTTAAAATTTTTTACAAGCGGGTATGAATCAAGCTAGTTCAGAACGCGATTAGAGACCCAATCAAGTGATTAGGTATTTCCTTTATTAAGTCACATACAGTCACGTGACTTGAGTTCTGCAACCCTAGTTCTCCTAACTTCTAAATATTTACAAGTGAGCTGAGAATTAAATTTGAGACCCAATAACTGTCATTGTCTCAAATACCCGACTATCAGTGGACAGCAATACATCATGTGCTTAACAGTTTAAAGCTCAGCTTGTCTCCAAATAATTTCAAGTTAGCTGAGAATAAGATTATAGACCCAGTCATGTGATTAAGCCTTTCCTTTATTGAGTCACGTACAGTAGTTAAGCCCAATTTTCCACATTTCCGATGAGAATCGTATCACCCCCGGTATCACCTTGACATGTCTACACAAAATAATTATTCAGATACTAAATATTTTTGGTAAAAATATTAACAGTATAGTGAGTGTCCATTTCTTTCCTTGTTTCTCCATGACTGTAATATTTGACATTACATTTCAATGAGTAATTTTTGTCGTAATTCATACATGTATTATTTTCCGTTTATTGTTTAATTAAGTACTTCCATCAAGCTGGCAAGACACTTTTAAAATACGTTTAACAAAGTGGGGAAATGTCATTTATTATGGAGAAGTGGAGGGATCAAAACCCTTCTCAAAGCGATAAAAGGTACATCAAAACAACTCTTCACGTATTGAACAACGCAAATAAACGTTACATTGCTTGTTTGAGTGTTCCCTAAACGTATTAGAAGGCAAGGTGAAGTTGAGCCCGTCGGAAAAGAAAACCTTTGCAAGACATCAACACAAGTTACAGGTGTTAGCCTATCCAAACATCACGCAAAAGTACAAACGACACGTGTTACTTCAACGTGGTGAAGGGAAATTATTTGAAAAGCATCGTTGCCCCGATTTTTAAACAGCTTCCGAGTTTGTTGCCTGCCAAGATCCCTCTCTTGTTGTAATCATGAAGAACATGCTGGTTGTCAAACCCGGACGCGTTAACGCATTAAACGCAGCTGTTTGAAACGCCGGAAAAGACAAAGGTGATAGGTTTGGATGACAAGATGCGAGAGATTCTTGAACGACGTGACATAATTGAAGAGGCAATAATCAAGTTGATCGAAGATGCTTTGGCTTTGTACACAACATACTGACGGAAAACGCTGGACCCGCCGATGCCACCACGACCGCCGCCGACACAAGTGCCAATTCCTGAGAAGAATTTTATCAAAGACATAATTACCAGCGTATCCAAAGCGTTACGAGCAAAAACAGAACAGTTGACCAAGACAGTGCTATGCAGGATGACACGGAGTCCTAAAGGCGAACTGATGGTCGACGGACAATTCATGCCTGGAAACGACGTTTTGGATATGATCAACGACGCAATCCGTTCCCGAAAATCACTTACCCCACAAGGACGCAACGCATTTGTGGAAAATTTGTCGCGCATCAATGTTCCTCAAGACTTAATTGGTAATCGTGACGTGTGGGATCGACTTCAACGTTTTCAGCGTACAGAAAAATTTGATGATGGCCACCCAATAGAACGAGAAGACATCCTCTCCGTGGCAATGCGCATGGAGCCCTGGCAAGACAACAACCACTAAACGATGGATCCACGCACATATTTCATGATACGTACTCAACGCAGAGATAGTTATAAACAAAAGGACCGGTGGCTGCAGTACCTGAGAGCTAATAAAATTCAATAACTCCCATCCTTTCCATTTAGTAATGAAGTAGCCGTCATGGCAAACATATCAGCACCTTTAGCGACTTTAAGTAATTTTCTACAAAACATTACATGCATCAGCGCTTGTTGTAGAGGACGTGTGATTCATCATGACGACGAGAATATTTGCGACGGAAAAAAAGAAAGTAGAAAAAATCCTTTGAGACGTCTAGTACGATCCTCCACATTTCACTGGTTTCGCCGGAGTCGACAAGCTACACGCAGTGGTCAAGAAACAGTTTCCGAATCTGACGAAGCCATCGGTTCGATCTTGGCTTGAGAACCAAGACAGGTACACGTTACATAAACCCACAGATACCCCGGAAATTGCGCTATCGTGAACGGCATCAACGATCTCGTCGATCTTAGTGCTTACTCCCGATATAACAAAGAAGCAAAATGGTGTTGACGTGCATCAATGTGTTTTCTAAATATGCTTGGGCCATTTCTCTGAAAAACAAAATGGGAGCGTTGCTCCTTCTTGCGTTTAAAAAACAATTTAAAGGAGCTGGACGTTTACCGCTGAAGCTGCAGACAGACAAAGGATCGGAATTTTGCAACCGCCAGGTGAAAGTATTTTTGAAAGAAAAAACTGTTTTCGACGGAGAACAAGACCAAGGCAAGTGTCATAGAAAGATTCAATCGTAAGTTAAAATCGAGAATGCGGCGTTATTTTACGGCCAATGACACGTACAACTACGTGGACGTCTTGTCGGATCTGGTGGCGGCATACAACGCCGCGCGCCATCAAAGTATTAGACGAGCACTTAAAGACGTGAATGGACCAACAAGTTAGACGTATGGCAAGAACTGTATGAAGATGCAAAGTCTACAGTCAAACCGATATCGACTATACGCGTCGGTGACGACGTTCGGCTCAGTATGGTGATCCAGCGACAACCCATCGTGAATACGGTGAAAGATATTGACGGCAAACCGGTGAAAGGCACGTTTTACCGTCGGGAATTGCAACAGATTTGTAAAAAGGAAGCCAATGCCCTCTACAAAATCGAACCCAGAGCAACGACGGGAAGCGGGAGTATTTGGTCAAATGGTACGCTTATCCCAGAAAATTTAAAAGTTGGGTCGTTGACGTGGTTAAATTCTAATGTGTAACAGCCAAAGTCTTCATTAACGTAAACGTCATGGTCAAATCGTTTTACATAACGCTACCCAGCAACGGGTCCATGGACCGGTTTCCTGACAACACGGTCACAGAGTACAAGAACAAAACTCCCCAGACCTTTGTTTCTCAAATGATGAGTTTCAGAAAGAAAAAAACGTCTTCTCAAATCAATCACGTTTTCAAAATATCTTCGCTCAAATTTTGGTTCCTGTGCAAAGTTAATGGAATTGAAAATAAAATTTTGTTCTCAAATCATACACGTTTTCAAAAACGTCTTCTCAAATCACAAAGTTTTAGAAATATCGTCGTTCAAATCACACATACTTTGTTTCCTAAATGTCATTTGCAAAAATTTGCTTTTCAAAGTGTCAAGGTAAAATAAAAAATATACGTTATGCAAACAGTCCTCCGGGAAAATCAATAGGTCTACCTCTCATATCGATTTTTCGCACGAGCTTATTTGAGTGCTTAGTATGTACCAACTGCAGTTAATCGGTGGTACCTCTTAGATCATTTCATGACATGACATGCATTAAACCTCTTACTGTGGAAGAAACCGAGCGCAATTCGACCGATTTATATTTTTCGTCAAATGGTAAAACGGGCCTTTTTTAATGTAAGATATGACACATACAGTTAAACGATTTTGTGTACATAATGCGTATTTTTTGTTATAGCCTTGATTATATGATGTATACTAATGGAGGTAAAATGTTGTACGGCAAGAAGAGCCGATCTATTAAAACTATCTGGTAAAATGAGGACTGTTTGGGCGGTCAAGAATAGACCGATCAATGATTATGCATGGCAAAATGATAAGAAAACACATTCATAACCCATGTTTGTTTATTCAATAATGGATCAATATAGATCCTTTGTTTAGATGTTCTTGATGTGTTTGTTGATGTCTATGGCATTTTGGGATAAGAGATAAAAGACTAATATTAGATAATTGTATTGGTCCTTAAGATACGTAACAGAATTATGCCATTTTTAATCAATCAGATTGGTCATTTAATAGTGGTGTGATGACCATATATGGCAACTGTATTGAATGTCATTCAAGACTGAACATTTAAAAACGGGCTGAAGATTTTGTATTATCATTCATTCGTTAGCATTCGTCAGCTACACTAACAACCACAACGTGTTATTATATATTGAGTTATATCAATTATAACGTATTGACATTTCGCGTTATACTTACCGTGGTGTGTAACTACATTGTGTGCATACTGCGTGTTTTGATTAGGATGACTCACTATAGGAGAGAAACAGCAGAAGCCGATAGTCGACTAGGAGAATAGCAGGGGTGGTGGAATATGAGCCTGATCCCAACACCCAAAGGTACGGGGTTGCGTCATTCATTAGTGTCTTGCTCATATATATATATATATATATATATATATATATATATATATATATATATATATATATATATATATATATATATATATATATATATATATATATATATATATATATATATATATATATATATATATATATATATATATATATATATATATATATATATATATATATATATATATATATATATATATATATATATATATATATATATATATATATATATATATATATATATATATATATATATATATATATATATATATATATATATATATATATATATATATATATATATATATATATATATATATATATATATATATATATATATATATATATATATATATATATATATATATATATATATATATATATATATATATATATATATATATATATATATATATATATATATATATATATATAATATATATATATATATATATATATATATATAACAAAATAGAAAAAATGACAATGTCTCTAGCCAACATATTTTTTTATGAACCAAATATTTCGGAAACTCCTGTTTCCTTCTTCAGTGGTATAAAGTCAAATGACGCTAGAAGATAACAGCGATGATAGCTTGCGCACATACATTTTTTTTAAGTTGATGGCTGGCAATAACATTTGAATGAATAGATTGGTTTATGAATTGCTTGAAATTATACCCCAGGATGATTGTATAGAATATACACGCTAACATTCACAAGGAAGGAAAGACACCTTGCTCGCCCTTGATACGCTAGAATTGCCTGATATTAGACGGGGGTAGCAACTGAATTTTCGTCAACCTCGCGTAAGGCGCTAGAACTCTGACGAAGTCGAGGCTTAAGTAATGCTTTGGTACGGCGCAAGGTTTTTCGACGGTCCGTCGTCATGGTGGTTCTTTTCGGACAGTCCTAGATTGGTCGATGTTCACATACAACATAATACACATCTACATTTGAATATGTCATAGATACTTTTAATAGCGCCCACATTATCAAGGTAATGACGTAATTATGGGACTTCATCGTGTGTACGCAATGAAGTTCCTCGCTTTTTACCCAATTTTCTTCGTTATTTATCACTTTTTTGCAAAATATCCTCTCAAAAGTTGATATTTGAGAAAAAAGATTGCTTAAAAGTCAAAGACTTTTAAAAAGTGTTTCTTAAAGTACACGTCAAAACGAAAAATGTCTTCTCAAATTTGACGCCCTGTGAGGTGTCATTGGAATTTAAAGCTAACAAATGTTTTTTAAATGACACGGAGTTTAAAAAAAGTTTAGGAGAGCGTGGTTTGGAATCAAACTCCACCCATTTTTCGCCTTAAAGCGCAGTTCTGTCCTGTCATTCCCCGTAGACGCCATTTTTCCGTTAAAACGTAGTTTTGTCCGATTATTCTGACAATTAAGCCCCCGCTTTTCGCATTAAAGCGCAGTTCTGTCCTGTAATTCCCCTGTAGACGCATTTTGACCGTTAAAAATGTAGTTTTGTCGTAATAATCCCACGATTAAGCCCCCGTTTTTTTTGCGTTAAAGCGCAGTTCTGTCCTGTCATTCCGCCGTAGACGCCATTTTTCCGTTAAAGAAGAGTGTTTTGTTCAATTATTCCAACGATTAAGCCCCCCGTAGATCCATTGTGCTCGTAAAAATGCAGTTCTGTCCTGTCAACTCCTCGTAGACGCCATTTTCCCGTTAAAAACGTAGTTTTGTTCAATTATTTTCACAGTTAAGCCCCCCGTAAACCCCATTTTGCTCGTAAAAACGCAGTTTGTCCTCTCAAACGAAGCAAAAATTACGTAGTTTTGGCGAATAGATCCATTTTGCTCGTAAAAACGCAGTTCTGTCCTGTTATTACCCCCGTAGACGCCATTTTGCGTAGTTTCGTTTAATTATTCCCACGATTAAGCCCCTGTCGACCCCATTTCGCTCATAAAACGCAATTTTGTCCTCTTAATGAAAAACCGTTGAGCAAAAAACAGCCTCAAATGACAGTGTTTCAGAAAAATTGTTTCTCAAATGACGAGTTTTAGAAAAGACGTCTTCTCAAATCATTAACGTTTTCAAAATATCTTTGCTCAAATTTTGCTCCCTGTACAAAGTCAATGGAATTTGAAAATAAAATTTCGTTCTCAAATCATACACGTTTTCAAAAACGTCTTCTCAAATCACACCGTTAAAAAATATCGTCACTCAAATCACACCTTAAAAAAAATAATGTTCTCAAAAATGACAAATTTCCTGTTTCTCAATTGTTAAGTGCAACGTCTTCTTGAATAATGTGACTTAGTAAATTGTGAAGATATTATCCCAATACTACCGATAATCGTGACATGGCGATGTATCCATATCATTAATACCTTTTACACTTTAAACTCTTCGACACATCTAAACTTCTACTAAACAGATTATCAGGATTTATTGTTTTGAAAGGGGCGACAATGAGTGACCTTTGACTTGATGATACCAGGGTAACGCACCCTGGGGGACGCATAGCCAATTTTTCTTCTTGTTTTCGAGCAGGGCGCATTACCCTCAGACATCCCTGACGGTATAGAAAACATACAGACCTTTAGTACTCCCATATAACCTAGATACCTAAACCACACAAATTGATCAAAACCACTCCAAAATAACCTTATACTCACCGCAAACAACACTTCTCATACAAAAAACCCTCCCCTGGGGTGGGGTTATCTGTGCCCTATCCAAAATGACCGCCAGATCTACCGCAAACAACACTTCTCAGAAGGAAAACCCTCCTATCCTCTGACGCAATCCGATGACCCAGATGAAAAAATATCAAGGGTCACTATACAGACCCCGACCAATTAGAAGTTAGCATTAAGTATATGGAAATGAACTATACACCTCGCTAAAAGGACTCCGCGGAATAATCGAGAATATCTTGTGACGCAATCCGATGACCTAGAGGAAAAAACCTCAAGGGAGACTATACAGTCGCTGACCAATCAGAAGCGAACTACGGCGAAGCTATCACGTAATGGCGAAGTTATCACGTAATAAAAAATCCGGTTTCTGATTGGTCAGCGATTTCATATATATGTTTTATATCCGTGGCTAATTTATGTAGATTTAAACCAATAAAAGTCGCATGGTCTGCTTTTTGCAGAAATTTTTACCCATTTCACGCAAGCAAACAAATTCTTAAAAGTCGATGTGAAAACACGTACGAATTTTGAGTACTCGGGTTATTTAGCTGTGTAAATGATATTTCGTACCGCAAAGGTATCCGATTTAGTGTGAGACTCACACTAAATACAACCTCACTTTTCAAAGGAAAGCATTTTAAGACCTATATAATCCAAATTTTTAACATCACGAGTTTTAGCACATTAGTGTTTAAAATATAATCAAAGTTGAAATTCGGTATTAAAATGTGCTATGAGTGTTTGCAACATTTTATCTGCTTTTTTTGTTCAAGATGTTCAAAATGCCGAAAAAATGGTATTTCATACACTTCCATATAAGGTTTAGCGTTTTTCATTATGCGTTACAAGTTGCCTTTATTTTCGGTATATGCTATTCCAAAAAAGGTAAAACACATGTTAAGGTTAGATGTATTTTGTTACATGTTGTCACCTTTTTTGGCACATTTTCCGGATTTCCGGTACATGTCCGAAAAGAAGATTGCCGTCAGCGATACCATATGCTACATGTTGTTCGTATTTTTGTTAAATGCATGGTCTGGAAAAGAAGTAATTAAAAAAATAGTTATTATTTAGTTCAACATCATTTGAAACTAAAGGGACCACTTTTTCAACATCAATAGATCTAACGCATATAGTTTAAAATGTAATCAAAAATTACATTCGGTATTAAAATGTGCTGTGAGTTTTCGAAACATTTTATCCGTTTTTCAGACATTTTCACCCATTTCACGCAAGCAAACTAATTCCTAAAGGTCGATGTGAAAACACGTACGAACTTTGAGTACTCGGGTCGGGATTTAGTTATGTTAATGATATTTTGTACCGCAAAGGTATCCGATTTAGTGTGAGACTCACACTAAATACAACCTCACTTTTCGGACGAGAGCAGTTTAAGACCTATATAATCCAATTTTTCAACATCACGAGTTTTAACACATAAGTGTTTAAAATATAATCAAAGTACCCTTCAAGCTGTATCTCTGAGGCTCAAGCTCAATATCCTGTTCAATGAGGCTCATCCGTCTGAGGCTCACACCCTCTTCAAGCTGTATCTCTGAGGCTCAATATCCTGTTCAATCTGTATCTATGAGGTTCAATATTCTGTTGACGCTGTATCTATGTTGCTCAATATCCTGTTTAAGCTGTATCTATGTAGCTCAATATCCTGTTTAAGCTCTATCTATGTGGCTCAATATCCTCTTGAAGCTGCATCTATGTGGTTTAATATCCTGTTCAAGCTGTATCTATGACGCTCAATATCCTGTTCAAGCTGTATCTATGTGGCTAAATATCCTGTTCAAGCTGTATTTCTGAGGCTCAATATCCTATTCAAGCTGTATGTATGTGGCCCAATATCCTGTTGAGGCTGTATCTCTGTGGCTCAAAATCCTGTTCAAGCTGTATCTATGAGACTCAATATTCTGTTTAAGCTGTATCCCTGAGGCTCAATATCCTGTTCAAGCTGTATCTGTATGGCTCATTATCCTGTTCACGCTGTATCTATGTGGCCCAATATCCTGTTCAAGCTGTATCTATAAGCTAAATATCCTGTTCAAGCTGTATCTATGTGGCTTAATATCCTCTTCGAGCTGTATCTCTGAGGCTCAATATTCTGTTCAAGCTGTATCTATGTGGCTCAATATCCTGTTGAAACTGTATCTATGTGGCTCAATATCCTGTTCAAGCTGTATCTATGTGGCTCAATACCCTGTTCAAGCTGTATCTCTGAGGCTCAATATTCTGTTCAATCTGTACCTATGAGGTTCAATATTCTGTTGACGCTGTATCTATGTGGCTCAATATCCTGTTTAAGCTGTATCTATGAGCTTAATATGAGGATTTAAGCTGTATCTACATGTATGTGGCTGAATCTCCTGTTCAAGCTGTATCTACATGTATGTGGCTCAATATCCTGTTCAAGCTGTATCTACATGTATGTGGATAAATATTCTGTTCAAGCTGTATCTATGTGGCTCAATATCCTGTTCAAGCTGCATCTACGAGGCTCAATATCCTGTTCGAGCTGTACCTTTACTGTTTTATTCTGTTTAAACGTATTAGTCCAGGGTCAAGCAAGTCTTACATGTGAACAATTAACAACTTTACTAAATGTGTAAGCACAAATTTACGAGCGCTTAGCAATTAATCGCCGCATTGGTACCAAAACATGACGACAACAAAACTTATTGCCCCCAATATATACTAAGTAAAAAAATCGCACGATTAGTTTGGGAAATTATTGACTTCCATGATGCACAAATAAATGCTGGAATTCTGACTTCAAAATCATAAAAGATTATTTCTATAGTATTTAAAATCTTGTTCATAGAAAATATAAATGGAAATATGGGTAAGAAATTACAGAACAGTTGTTCCCTTCGATGTCATTTAGTCAGGGTGTTGCGCGACTCCTTCACCGTTCTCAATATGCAAGTTACATTATTGATTGTTACATAAATATGCCCTGCAGTATACAATTTCAAAACTGCGCCACCACACAAAAATCCATTTCATTATGATCCCCTTTTAAGTTGGCTGCTTTCTACGTTGAGAGTGCTGCAACTCAGCTCTGATCAAACAGTTTATTTTGTAACATTTGTTCGTTTTTTACAATTTGTTTGACTCATCAGTTAATAGTTGCATGCATATTTGGTGAGCACAACAATTGAAGTTTTACAGCTTGTAAAATGGGATTTTAAAGTTGTTAAAGTTTTACGTTTACGTGGCATATCGCAAACGTTCGGCGAAATCAAAGCAAGAAATATCCTCATTCATAAGTAATTACTGCTAATCTCTGCTTCTTGCCTTTACAAAGATTATTTTAAACCTATTCATAATTTGTTAAAGTCATTGGTTGGTATTTTGTGGGTCGTATTTGTGTGTTGTTTGAATGGTATTGATTTTCAATGGCAAGGCTGAATAACAAAAAAGGTTTAATCGCAAGTAGCAGCATTTTTGCTAACTATTCTTTTACATTCGATTGTTTAGCGATTAAAAACAATATAGTGAAGAAAAATTCAAATCTCATTACGTTAGGAAATATCTAAGTTTAAGTTTTGGTATCATTTGTGTACAAACGTCTGAAATCAAACTAGATGTGATGTCATAGCTTTATATTCTTCAAAGTCTATATGTAATCAATGATATTTTTTGTCCTGCGACTTGGTGACTTTAAGAACCATGGGATATTTCAAAAATTAGTAAAACTGAACAGAAGAAGGGTATTAAGTAACCACCTTAAGAAAGTTCGAGGAAAAATTTAGATAGTGAAAATATTCAATAAACTGTCTTTAAAATGCATTAACAATTGTAATAATGTGAGGATGAAGATGCCAGTTTCCATAGTAGACTTACTACATCATTCATTTTTACAAAGATAAGACTTGAATATCTTCCAAATGGAATAATAATTTTGAATAGTTTTTTTACCATTTTGTTTCTTTGGAAGTCCCCTTTCATTACTCACTGGACCATTAAAAACTAATCCTTTTATAAAGGTTTGCGCACATATGCTTATGTGGTAGACCTCTCCCATGCAATTTACCCATCCCATACTGTTATGTAAGAGCCATACATATCACTTACTCAATATTACTTTATTTCGCCACTAATACTGTACTTTACACATGATTTTTATTTCAGATAAAGGTATTTATGAAGAAACCATCCATTTACTAGAGACGGATCTTACTGCACTACCACAACTTTTTCCTAATCTAGGAGCACAAGTAAAATTCACTTCACGGTACAGGAAGTACATGAAAGGAACAAATGAAGGTACTGTACTATTAATAATAATAATCGTATTGCTTATATAGCGCTTTAGACTGTCATAGACTGTATCAAAGCGCTTTACAATTATTACCCTGGTCACTGGGCCTTAACTTTCCTGAAAACTTTCTCACTCCCTGGGGAGTCACAAGCCCGTTTTATCAGCAGCCATATACAGGCGCCGGGCTCCAAACATATAGAACTGTCACTGCCCTCACAGGTACCCATTACAGCTGGGTGGACTGAAGCAGTGAAGATAAAGTGTCTTGCTCAAGGACACAACACACTGGCCTGGCCGGGAATCGAACCCAGTGCCTTCCACACCAGAGCCCGACGCCTTAACCACTAGGCCACTGTGATCCACATCTTTGAACATACATGTTGCATCTCTTTGTGACAATATGGGATTTACATGTTTAAAATGTGGCGACCTAGTTACGGGGGAACTAATTATATCACCCACTTGACAGTATTATTGAAGGGAGGTTTTTCAACTTCCCAGTTCCATGCTATAGTGCTATCAGGCTGGTTCTTTGAGAACATTTCAATACACATGGTCTTAAAGAGGCACTTTGAAAAGGAGCATGGAGAATTAATAGTGGTCAATCAGGAAGAACATGACATGCTTAATGCAAACGCCAACAATCATATTCCTGTTTTTCAGCAACAGTTACTTTGCAAATACAAGCAGTATGACTCTTATGAGTTATTACAGATGTATAGTCATGTAGCTTGGGGCAGTGCATCATACATCATGTACATTTAGCAATGCATTTAATATTACAGTGTGAGTTGGATCCATCCAACTAAAATGTTGTTGCAGTTTTGTGATGTTCTCCTGCCTGTCATCACAAAAATGATAAATATCATCCTGGACACAG
>JAIGNY010001459.1:2497500-2545000 GCA_020152595.1 Chiridota heheva | reverse complement strand
AAGAGAAATGCTTCCTGGTCTGGAAATTTTTCATTACCTATTTCACATGTTTTATGTCCAACTGTCTGTATTATAAGATATACCTCACATTCTTAATCCTTTTTGTAAATTTAGTATATACTAATTCTGCTTTTTCTTACAGATTAGAACACTGAGCATCCAGATTATCTAAATAAATTGGGAAAAAGTGGAGACCGACGTCAGCCATTTATTTTAGTATTGGGAGAAAACTATCACCCTACCAAATCATTTGCTGTGATTAAGAGGCAAGCAGTGCAGGCAGATTCCTTGCTGTGGTTGAGGTGCAAGCAGTACAGGCAGATTCCTTGCTGTGGTTGAGGGGCAAGCAGTGCAGAAAGATTCCTTGCTGTAGTTGAGGGGCAAGCAGGGTAGGCATGTTCCTTGCTGTGGTTGAGGGGGAAGCAGTGCAGGCAGATTCCTTGCTGTGGTTGAGGGACAAGCAGTGCAGGCAGATTCCTTGCGGTGGTTGAGGGGCAAGCAGTGCAGGCAGATTCCTTGCTGTGGTTGAGGGGCAAGCAGTGCAGGCAGATTCCTTGCTGTGGTTGAGGGGCAAGCAGTGCAGGAAGATTCCTTGCTGTGGTTGAGGGGCAAGCAGTGCAGGCAGATTCCTTCTTGAAAGCAGTTGACATTTGCTTTAAATGTTTTTTCACATTTTAGACATAATCTATCCAGCCAATGCCAAACCACGTGGGAGTTCATTCAAAAAGTTTAGTTTGGCATTGAAGATGTTTTGAATTTTTTTTTTACCCTACCTGCTGTAAGAACGCTGAGATTATATTTACTTCAATAAGCTATGCAGTTGCTTGCACATGACTCGTTATATAATACTCTGCTTTGCACTCTTATAATCAAAGTGAAATTTAGTGATCAGACATTTGGAAAATAGAGGACTTTTATAGAAACACCGTGGTTTAAGAACTACCTTGATATCATATTCCCTGTAAATGATCCTGTATTTCTAAAAAAATCACAAGTTTCCTTGAATGTGACTGGTGTTATATAAGATTTAACTTGAGATTGTGATGTCATAGACTTACTGTTGAAACAAGTGTCTATGCTTTCAATGATAAATGTATCTATTTTTGCAATTCATAGTTACCATAGATAAAGTATGAGTTCAGAAACATGATATAATAATAATATAAATAATCTATATAGCGTTTTTAGTATCCGTATATTCAAAAACGCTTTACAAAAAAACAAAGAAACTAGAATAACATGAATAAAAGATATACTTAATGTTCCCACTCCCAAATAATAAAATTGAATTAAATAAACCCCTAAAATACAACTTAAATAAATGGGTTTTCAGCGCTCTTAGAAATGTTATGTGATTATCAATATTGCGTATATTACTAGGAGGTTGATTCCACCAAAGAGGCCCCACCCATGCAAATGCCCCCCCCCCTCATCCAAGTGCTGTATGTTTTATGATTGAAACATTGACGAACGATTGTGGAGGTTCTGTGTAGGTCTTTTACAAACAATTGAGTTCCCTATATATTGGGGTGCTTTACCATCTGACCATGGATGCAGTTGAAGACTTGAACTGAAACTTTGTACTGGATACGCATGTTAACAGGAAGCCAATGAAGGGAGTATAAGATGGGTGTGACATGATTATATTTCTGGGTCTTTTTGTCTACCCTTGCCGCAACATTTTGAACTTATTAAATTACACTGAATGAGGTTAGATGGCATACCAGCAAGAAGGTAGTTGCAATAGTCAATATGGGTATATACAAGTGTATGAACAAGTGAGTGAGTTGATTCTTCAGTTAATTTGGACCTGATTCTAGTTAATATTGTAAAGATTGTGAGAGACTGATCTACATTTCTTAATCGCATGTGATTTCATTATCAGATTGCAATCGAACCATGCTTCCAGGTCACGAACACAGATAACAGCCTTTATAGGAAGACCACCAACCTGAACTTTTTCAATTTTTAGTTTTTTCAGTTGTTGAGGGGTACCAAAGAAAATATTTTCAGTCATACACTTAGCTATTCAAATTATCTTTGTAACAGTAGTTAAACAACTTGGTTTCAATCAGTCTCAGGGGGAAGTGCAAAGTGGTGGCATAAACTCCTGTTGTACGATTTTAATTACCCCATAGGCCCCAAAATTGAATCTTTTATTCAAACGATTACCAGTGAAAAATGCCTTTTTTCACATGAAAAGTGATTGTAGCCCAGCCTTTTTACACTTTTTGTTTTGTTTCCTGTTACTTTAAGTGCTGAAAAGATAAAATATTAAGATCAATAAATTTGTACGCCAGGTCATGATCTATATCCATTTCATTATAACAGTATATATCAGTTGTTATTGTCTACATTCTGAATGTTATAAATATCAAAGGAATAATGTGAAGAGTCAAGTTTTAGTTCCTAACCAGTAGTTCAAATAATTGATAGACTGAAGGTTCAATATTTTAAAGATCTTTAGCCTAATTTTCTGACTATCAGGTCTTCATGCTATTTCGTCTTCGGACTATAGAACGAATACCAGTTCAGGTGTCCATTGAGCTCAGTGAGTCAGGGCTTAAGATTTAAGTTAGTTGTTTTTTTCAAACTGTTAATGTCCTGAAAACTGTTCACCAAAGCAATAAAGGTTATTCATTCAAGTGTGTATTCATTGGAGAGTCTCTTTCTGCAATACAAACTTATTGTGATATTAGATTTATACTTATCTGCTATAGTGTTCTTTTTAGGTTTGTTTAATGGACATGATGGTGACATACAGTATTTTAACTTGGTTATATGATAAAGTATTAAAAAAAGCAATCACTACAAAAAGCATAAAAAGCAACACAAATCTTATTCCATTCTAAAAAAATTAATCCATCTTTGTTTAAGTAAGTCATCATTGTAAATAAGGAAAATGCCAGACTTTTGTCTTGCTGGAATTGATTTCAGTACGACCAAATTGAGTGTCAGATATCACTTTAAAGTGGGGTTAAAGTAGTAAGAAAACCCCATAAAGGGTTATTTATAACAAAAACGGGTCATTTTTAAAAAACTATACTTAAGGGTTATTTCTGACTACATTTTCTAGTTAGATCAAGTAACCACTTCATTTGGGTCATTTCTGACCCTTCTCAAGTTAGTGAATAGTTGACATTATACCCGGGGTCAAATTTGACCCTTTTTACTAAAAATGACCCCTTTTTTAAAGTGTGCGTGTAATTGAAGATCGTATATTTTGACCCCAGGATACTCTTATGGAATTTGCAATATTGATTGACAATTAATGACTGTGCTCTGAATGATTCAAAAGGGTTCCCCAAATGGACAACATGTAACGTATCCGTATCGATTACACCGCCTCCTTATCACTTATATATACTAAGCTGCTCGGCCCCTCAAGGACAATATACGTGAATCTCAGTTGTTTGCAATAACTACGTCATCAATTCGTGACATTATTTGAGATACCGAAGTTATTAAGGGTATGCCGATAAGAGTTCATACTCAACCATGAGTATGAACTCTCATATTTCACGGGTTACCCGCACTGCTGCTTTTCATCTTTAAAACATTGGTAAAATAAGGAAATATCTTGACTCTACTGCTACTGTTCAAATCATACATTCCTTTGTAACTAACGTCTAGATATGGGAAATTCTCTACTGTATGGTCTTCCTCAAAAACAAATTCACCGTCTTCAACTGAATTAAAACTCTGCTGCACGCCTTGTAACGTTCTCAAAGAAATCTTGTCACATTACTCCAATCCTAAAAGACTTGCATTGGCTCCCTGTGTCATATAGGATGATATATAAAATACTGCTTATTGTTTACAAATCGTTAATTGGGTGTGCTCCAAATTATATCTCTGACCTTTTAGAATCATATTTTTCTACTCGTGCTCTTCAATCCAGTGACAAATTACTTTAATATGAACAAAAATCTAACTACTCATGGGATGATAGGTCTTTTGGTATAGCTGCACCACGGTTGTGGAATCAATTACCCCTTCATGTCAGATCATCCAATTCTCTTGCAATTTTTAAAACAAATTTAAAGACATATCGCATGTCCAAAGCTTTTATTTAATATTATTTTTGTTTATACATATGAGGGTGTATGTGCGTGTGTATGTATGTTTTTGTTAAATTTGTTTTATTGTTATTCCTTTATGTTTTTCACATTGTACGGCGCCTTGAGCACCTTCTGGGTGGATACGTGCGCATTATAAATCTTATTTATTATTATTATTATTATCATTATAATATCTAACTCTTTTTCCGGAAACGTGCGTTAAAAAGGGCCTGCCATGGATTTATAATTGGCTCTTAATTGATTAATTAGATCATTTGCTATCCAAAAATGTAAGTTTCTTTTGCTAAATTCCGTTATATTTTTTATCGAGGAAAAGAAAATGATCATTTCTATCAAATTCAAAGAAAGAAAAAAAAGGTTCTTCGGGTTTATAGTTGATGACGTCACATGACGTAGGTATAGTGAGTCGATTCATGTGCTGCTTTTATCAAAATGTAACAACCTAACAACGTACTGTACACGGTATGAGTTACAAGTGTTGTTTATGTGATTTTGACATTGGAAGGAGAAGAAATTAAGCTGAAATAAGGAAAATGTCATGTCATTATATCGTAGAAGAGTGTAGTAATTAAAATGAGAGATACAAATTTCCAAAGGTTTCGAAAATGAGACGTTTATGGACGACGTTTGTGCAGCTAACTAACGTTAGACTTAAACTTTACAAATTACAGGGCCTATGGAAAGCAGTATGATTTGCGGAGAGCACTTTCGTTTTTACTGAGGATTATCTGCCAGTCTGCATGCCTACTTCTGCAAGCAGATTTTGGACTTTCTATACGTATTTGTTTGGTTCCTGGGTCGGGTTCCATATTGAAACGGGGCTAGAGTTTTATGAGCGTTAGCGTTAGGCCCAATGCAGACGTTCCTAATACTATACTGTAGGTAGTAGTTTAATAGTACTAGCCTACTACAACCAGCACCAATTCCGCTACAAACTCTAATCTAACCTTTGATAAACAACAACCTAAAGAGAAACCAAGGCTTTCTTGGAAACATCGTGCCATAAAACAGGCTAGTTTAAGTTTTGTATGCAAGCTAGGACGAAATTTGGTTTACATCTTAATGTGGAGATGTGCTGTGGTACTAGTATAAACAAGGTAGCCAGGCATTTCTGCCAAAATATGAAGTTTTAATTTCAAATAGGCCTATAGGCTTATGATGCATTACGGTCACAGTGATCCTATTCAAACGTATCCCTTCTTTCATTCCTTCAAATTATTGATATTTGGTACTTAACATAGCATTACCAATTCTTTCTATTTATCTTTCCGGCCATTTTTTGCGGCCAATTTTTTTATTTCTAAAGTCAAATAATAAACATCTTTATTAATTCTTGTTGTTTGCAATCACTGTATCTATTTTCTCATAAATGCTTTTCAGTTCACATCTATTGAATCTAAAAACTAAACAACATTTTTTTACCGATATATTATAAGCCTTTCCGCCATACCTTTCGGGCCGTACCGTCATGACGGTAAGTAATGGCGGAAAGTACAATTGGCAGAAATGCCCTTCTGTAATTCCTAACAAGCACCTGAGTAAAAATTTGATGTAGAGTATTAACATTCTCAAAGAAAAACTTGGGCTGCACCACATCCTACAAAGGTGATGCAACATTTTAGAGCATATTTATTTTTAATACAAAAACTATATGATTTATTTTTAAACAAAGGCATGAGCCAAGTTCTATTTTACAAGTTAAGATTGCCATTGAAAAAAAGTCCTTTACACGGTGTCTGAGTAAGATTATGAGGAAACATTTCCAAGTTAAAAAAGCATGAATCTGTAAATTGACAAAATTAACTTCCATATTTGTTATGCCAGTGAAGGAATTATGAGGGACTTTGACACTTGCTCTTGATGATACTATTTTGTATGTCGAATAGAAAAACTTATGCCTACATGCATGACAAAAAAATATATCATTCTGGAATGCAAAAAATGGTGTGGTAATTAATAGGTCCTAAGTAACAAAATTACATGCCTGCATAGTTAAGATATCAAAACATTTCATTTTTGTAGATGGTTAGAGAAATCTATGAGGAATATCACAGAACGACCACAGATTCTGTTGAACATTTGTTGACAGAAAGTGAGGAAGTTACAAATCTTGTGCAATTTCCAGAACGTCATGAAGAGGTTTGCTTCATAATTTTTTTTCTTATGCTTAGATGTTGTTATCCTTTATTACTGGAAGTTTTTTGATGGTGTAACGGATAATAAACACAGTAACTTCATTTACATAAAACTTCCATTTGAAAGTGTGTTTTTCTAAATTAAAAGTTAAACATATTCAACCAATTTTGTCTTCAACAATTTGCACATGGTGTTATATACCTATATCATTTTCAGTGTAATTATATTAATGTATATATATATATTGAACAACTTATTTTGTACCTTCTCAGTTAAGTCTAAGGCCATCCTAAAATAATTGTTCGTGTGGCGTAACCCTACCTGTCCCTCAAAATTGGTCCCTACTCAAATCAATTCATTTGATCTTATCTGAAGTGTTAGCCTTTTATTGTACGAAAGGTATGAAAAAACCTGATATTGGCTCAAAAAACATTGCCTACCTACCTAATTTTTTCTTTCAACAAAATGAGTTACACTAAACCAACAATTATTTGTAAATGGCCAAATTTAAGTTAGTTATTTCTATTCATAAAGAAATACATTTCATTGAACTCTCTTGCTGAGCTCATGGCATTATTTTCCTCAGAAATTATGAAGAAAGTTGAAAAAACTGAATCTACTAGATCAGGAGGCTTGGAGCGGTCAGCCTAGCTGAAAATAACAGGTTACCAATTTTCAAGTGTGCTATAATGCCTAGCATGTTAATTATGAAGATCTGATTATCTGCAGTCGGATACGCCTGCATCTGTGATGAGGTACCAGGACATAAGAATCCTGTACTTGCCCACCCTTCTGAGTTCACTGTACTTAATGGGTGGTGATAGGATTTCCCCGATTGTGGGTGGGGTATCCACTTTATCCACCAATGAGGTCGATACAAAAAATATATCACACACAGTATTTTCCGTACATTCTTGGCAGATTGCAAACGGAGGGGGGGTGGGGGGGGGCTAGAGGTCTATGTCCCCTGTCACTAGCTGATGTCACCCATGTGTGGTAACAATCCATATTGATAATCAAACTTTAGGTATTTTCAATCTCTAAATAGTGGAGAATATGTTTCACATGCCCAAATTACAAGCACAGCAGCCCTGAATTAATATCATTTGATACATATACAAATTTGTAATAACTTATGACGTTGGGAAGGAGAACTTGTTTCTTACAAAAGCTGAATTTTCATGGGTCAAATTTTGCCAGCTGTTGTATTTACAAAGTAGGAAACCTTTCTTGTTCAATGAATTTGAATTGTGTTGGACCTTTATATGTTATTAAGACGTGTCAAGGTTTATCTAAAATCTTTATTTTAATCAAGGGTTGATGGAATAAGAGGGTAATCATGTTTTGTAAAATTTACAAATTGCCCCATTAAAAAGAAGTAACAACAAATTAAAATATTTCTATCATATATTGAAGTTGTTTTTTCATCTTCTTTCAAAATATGTTGACATCCTACCCAAGAAAGTGTATGCTCTTGCAGTGTATGCTCTCGCAGAGCTGGATGAGTCGGTCAGAAATTAGTCAAGTTGCATTTCTGGCCCTCATCAACCTGTATCAAGCGGCATGACAAAACTTACCTTGGAAGAAGTCTTTGAGAGGCATGCATCCAGATTCCAAACAACTAAACAAAATCAGCAGAAAATATGGATGTAACAAGTGTTGATGGCACTTCAGACAAACTACTCCTGGTACCAGCAACTGATTCCATCAGGTTTTGATGTTTATATTGGACATAACTTCCTATTTTCCTGCACTTATATTACTTTTATGAAATTTATCTGTAAAAGAACTTCATTTTATAAATGGAATAGAGTTTGGTACATTCATGTTGCATACACTAGATCATCTTTTTAGCAAAAAATGAGTACCAGCTTTTTTGGGAAGCTAATTGATAAGTCTTGCTTCATGGAAACGGGGACAGCAACATCCCTATGGGGCTATATGGTTGGGGTTGATATAATTAAAAATAAGTCTAAACAAATTGTTTGGTTGCCCTCCACTTTGAAAACAAGCCTAAGAGGCGGGCGGAAAATGTATAATTTTAACAGGTCATTGAAGAGTTGAAAATCATGGCTGCAAGATCATTGGGACAGTATACGGCCAAATATTCATTTCACGGACAATTTCTTGATTTGTACAATGTGTATTAACACAATTCATTTTGCATGGCCAAGCTGCATTTTCACCAAAATTGAACCTATTTTTTAGCCAAATCAAGTATTTGGGTCGTAAAAAATACATTCTATGAGGTGAAGGGATTTTGAAAATCAAATATATATGTTTTTTAATGCCGGGGTGGTGGAGGAGGGCAAACGAACAAGTTTTTATGCATAATATACATTTGTAACTTGATAAACGTTTACCAGAAATTTATTTTATGGAAGTATAAAAAGGTTTGACAATTTTTTTGTGCGGACCCTGCGACAATTAATTTTTCCATTACGCAAACCATGGAAATAAACAAAAAGCCTGCAAAATAATTATTTCAAAATAAGAGAAGTGTTGGATTACGGCCAGGGAAAATAATTAGCATGTCATCTGGCAATTAAGCGTTTCAGAATACTTGCCTTAGTAACAGGCAAACATTTTTGATTAAATTTATTGAAGCCTGAGAAGTAAGCAATCATACATATATTTGGTTGGCTTCAAGTTACTTCTGTACACTGCAGATCAGATGTGTTGGGGGCTTCATTGATAAGAAATTATGTTCATAACGAGAACTACTAAAATTCTCAATTAGCACTTGAGCTGAAACTAGATACATACCTTAATCTAGATTTGACCTAGATCCCTTAAGTAGAAGTTAAGAGGGATTAGTAATAAGGCAGTGATGTTTTCTTCTCTTTATAAAAGTGAGCATTCTAAGGAGCAAAACAAAAAGGAAATCAAATACCATAAAAAAAAAAGGTTCATTTATGTGTGTGACTAGTAGTCATTGCTGTTTAGGCTAGAGTGGTGGCAGGATAAAATGGAAGCATGAAGAATTGCAATGGAGTATTTGCCCATCTTCATGATGGAACCTCTAGTTAGCTTTGAATTAGGAGTAAAATTAAGTACAAATTGATTTTTGTTTTAACTTTTCAAGTAATTTGTTTATATTTGTCAAACTTGTAAGAAGTAATACAGGGAAAGAATACATAGGAAGCACAAAGTATTTTGAAAAAGACTAGTACTTATTATCTCAATGTTATTTAAAGGTACAATGACATCTAAAAGCAGCTTGGGTTTAATTGCTTTAAAATGTAGAATGGAATATTAATATAACAAAAACTCCAATTAAAATGGCTCTTTACATATTTTTTATTTGAATTTCCCATTCAAGTTAACGGAATCAGATTTTTGAATCCTGTCTTCGCTAGTGTGTTTCTTTTGAAGTCCTCTTTTATATAAATTTTGGATGTTATTGTGCAATATTTTTGACATAAAGTTGAATACCTCTCCAATTGCTGCTATAAATCATTTGTGTTTTATTCCTTTTTAATTTCTACTTTAAATGTCAAGGTCTGATTTCATGTTGTTTTTTGTATATCGAACATACCTTTAAGCAATGGGTATTCGGCTAAAAAGAACTAAAGCTCACAACTGGTTAACATTGAGAAACACATTAAGGAATTTGAGTTATATAAAACAGATGACACCACAAAGTTTGCCTACATTCTAAAACATTCAAACTTTGATTGACCATTTCTCAAAAGCTAGAAAAGTTATTGTTTGAAAATGCATTTTGCCCAGAATTTAACTTTCTTTCACATATCTAAAAACTCTAACATGTCATCAGACCTTTAACCTTCCATCAATGGCTTCACTAGACTTTCATGCCATGGACGCAAAAGCTAGCAGAACAATTATGTCAAACGGTGCAAGATGTGCGGTTGAGGGCACAACATGTATGTTAGGGGTTAAGTTACTGTAGTTGGGTTTGACTAAAAATGTCACTATCATGGGTGACGGAGAAATAAGGTAAACAATTTCTCCTGAATTATGCTTTTCCTTTTTTATATATTTCCCGTAGCTCATATCATGAATACACAGTTTTTGAATGCCTCTTGGGATTCTGAACCCCCGTCCCCTCCTACCATATAAATCAATGCCAGTGCTTTTTTTTTCAACTGAAGGTGAAGGTAGAGATAAGTCCATTCTGGAATATCAAACTAGATCTCGGTATAGAAGACTGATATGATTTTCCCCTTACTGTCACTATCCCCCTCAAGACTTTGTACTTAGTGTCCTACATGTAAATAAGAGCCTGATTTTTAATGAAAAAAAAAATAAGACGACATAAATTGCTGGATACTGGAATCCTGCTTCCTGCATATTCCGCTGAAGGAAAGACCTTCCTGATCTTGGTGACAACGCATACCGGAAGTGGTACCCTTACACGTTTGCCGAGATATCCCCCAACTCTGCCAGTGTCTGTAGGTAGTATAAGGATAAGGTCTGTGAAAGAAGAAATGCATTTCATTAGAAAAATATATGACAAGCACTGGATACAAGCACTCATAAATTGATTGACGCTAAACTAAAACATGACTTTGCCACTTGACAGTTACAGTATAGAAATATATTTCCTGGTTATTTGTTTTATAAATTTCATTATTGAATAATATGCAAATGAAATTTTGCTGGGAATAAAACTTGTTTGTTTAGATCAAATAAACTTCTGCTTGTGCACATAAGATATTCTGCTTGTTCACAGAACGTTTATAATCCAATTGGAGGATTGTACTTTATCGGAAAAAGAAGAAGATCTTTACTTGTTATGTGTAGCCTGACAGGAGCTTTATCTTACCTGAAAAACAATCATTTCTTATTTACGTTATCATTATTTCTTATTATTCCTCCCATACTTGAAGCCTTGCTTTGGACTGACACTGCGAATACCGTTCCTATAAATTTTTATATTAAATGGGAACCTTGAAAGAATGATTAGTGAAATGAGAGGTAACACATTCTTTATTTCAATGTGAATAAGAGATAAAGATACTAAAACAGCTGTTTGAATTATTCAAAAAAAGGTGCATGAGCTAAACCGTGCTTAACTTGAGGAAAAACAAGCTGTATGCAGAATCATCCTAATGTATCCTGGTATTCCAAGATTAAACTGCACTACACATAGTTCTAACATGTCAAAAATGGGGTAATTCTCTGTAATAAATGCAATACAATTTTTAAAATATATTATTTCCAGCAAAATCTAAATAGTTTGCAATGCTACTGACTCATGAAATTTAGTATCGGCTCTATTTCCATACTTCTGACTGTACTGGAACAGTGCAACTTGTAAAACATGGTGATGCTGACAAACTGGCTGAAATCCAGGATAGGCACTCTCTGTCTTCTTCCTCACTTTTTATCTTGACAAAAACCCTCTGCATCTCTTTGCACCATTGGCACTCGTTCACTGTTGGCATAATCTGACAATTGCCACATGTGCACCCAAAAAGAATAAATGATAAATTAAATTATAAAAACCTTGTGAAGAACAAAGTTTACTTGTCGAGCCAAAATGGCAACTAAGTAATACTGCACATTAGAGTCATCGGTATAACTAGACTTTTTCCATCAGTGGCAATTTTTAAGCTAAGTTTATCTTCCCCAAATTTGATTATTTTTCTCTATTTTCCAGCAATAATTTGACAATTATATGTCAAAAAGGACATTTAAATGAAAAAAAATTCCAAAATATAAACCACACTTTTTAAAAGAACTCAAGATTTATCAGAATAATTAGATACTTTAATTTGTGTTTTTGTAAACTAACTTCTACATTTTAAATTATGATTGGAATATTTGTTTGTTTGTTTGATGAGAGTTTAACGGCACCACAACAGCAAGGGTCAAATTGTGCCTAAGAGGTTGGATCATTCCAGAGGTAGAAGGAGAGTAAACAGGGGGACAGAGATTGAGAGAAATACGAAAACTAAAAGCCAGAAAGCTGGGATTGAGAGAGGTGTATGGGTGAAAAAATAATGTAGAGAGAGAAAGGGGATGGGGAAGGAGGACTAAATAGGGTTGTGGAGGGATGACATGATGAAGGAAGGAGATAATTTCACCCGGAGGTTTTTTTTTTGAAAGAACTCGGCAATTGAGTTTTGGGCAGCGAGGGAAGCTCTGGGAAGGTTATACAGGGGGCAAGCAAGAATAATGTGATGGACTGTGAGACTGCAATGGCAATTGTTGCAAAGGGGTGGGGGGGGGGGCAATAAGGAGGTGGGAGTGAGTGAGGTGGATGTGACCTATTCTAAGGCGGGTAATGTGGACGTTGTCGACACGGGATAGGTTGTGAATAGTGGGTTTGATCGGAATGGTGGGCTTGATGATGTGGAGATTGTTATCAATTTGGGTGCCCCATGAGGTTTGCCAGCGGCCACAAACAAGGGAAGCGATAAGCGGTTTGATGTCAGAAAGGGTTTTGGGAAAAGGGGTAAGAAGAAGGATGAGGGCAAGCTTTGCAGCTGCATCAGCCCTGTCATTTCCAGGGATGCCAACATGGCTGGGTATCCAGAAGAAAACATTATTTTTCCTACGGGGGGGAGCTTACGGAGGAGTAATAAAGTAAGGACAACCTTGGAGTCGAGAAAGATGGCAAAATGGCTGAACGAAGAGTATTCAATTGGGCTGAGGGCAAGGAGGATGGCCTTGGCCCCGGCCGAGAAGATGGATGAGTAGTCGGGAAGCCTGCTACTGAGGGTGATGTCTTGGATGACAACAGCACTCGCTGTCTTGTCGCCGTCCTTGGAGCCATCAGTATAGATGGAGGTATAAATTGAGATTTGGTCTTTGATTTGGTTGTGGAGGTTGATGAAGAGGTTAGGGTGGGTTTGGGTTTTGTGATGAGTGGAGAGGTCCAGGTGGATAGTAGGGAGGGGGTGGCCCAAGAAAGAAAAGTGGGCCAAGAGAAAGTGAGATTGAAATGCTATAAAAATCCATTTCAAGAAGAAATCTCCCTCCGCATCCCAAACAAAAAACAAATCCCTGCCTCTCGCATTTCAATATGTGGTTAAGAGACAGACGCAGTTCGGATTCGAGACAAAAAATCCGTGCAAACAGTATCATGTTTTTTTTATGTAAATGTTACTTAACCGCTGTAGAAAGGAACAAGCATATTGCTGATTTTGAAAGCCAACAAAATCTCTACCGGATCTTTCGTGAATCTGGGTGAATCCTATTGTAAAAGCCCGAGACTATATAGGCCCACTGGCCCAGTGAGATAAACAACGGCTCTCAGTATGCATTAGCTATGCAAAGCATACATGTACAGCAGCCTAAACTGTAACTGTATTAGATACTTCAGATTTCCAGCACTGTTCAGATGTCAGGATACCAGTGGCACCAGCAAGGCTATGCATAATGCAAATGGTCATAAGGATTACTAACACTAATTCTGCACATTGACTAAGGTCAGAAGGTACAAGAAGTATCTAATCCGTTAAACAGGAATATTTCTACACAGAGTAGAAAAACTGATTAAATAATTCATTACTTTAATTTATCGAAGTCATTATAGACACGGCTGTCGTGCTTATTGTCTTGTAAAATATCTTATAGACACAGATATGATCGACCAATTAGCGACATTCCCGGGTTCCCGCTCTACTTAAGTCGTTACTCGTAAACGCCGTCAGTCCTTCGGCGCGGTATGCCATGGCTGGTAGGCAGAATGGAGAAAACAGATTTTGATTCTTTCACCGATTTGGAGAATGATATCATTTCTCCCCAATTTTCGATTTTGAATATTTAAGTCAACTTATGGCAATCCATGTTTGGTCCAATGAAAAAAATATATCATAATATTCTTATACGGTATACTGTACCACAAATTTGCGTGCAATAGTTTTAATCTTTCCTGGTTTTGCCCATGGAACCCAGGACCTTCTCACAGGGCTCTTTAGACCCCATTTGCTAATGCCGTGAAGAATGTACCCCTACTTGGCTTTATGACCATTCATTGACCTAAGTTACATTAATATTCATAATGTAAATTTTCACTAAATTCTTACAGGAATGGCACGGCGTCGTGCCTTTAAATTCGACAAAATTAATACAGGCACGGTGGCCGTGCCTAGTTAGTATACACATCCCTTATTACGGGTTAACAATGGGATTGCCGTATGAGCAGCCATCACTAATAGCAGCATTACCAACACGTACTAGGCCGTGTCTATATTTTTGACAAAATTATTACATGCACGGCAGCTGTGCCTTTACTTTTGATGAAATTCTTATAGGCACGGTAGACGTCACGGCAGACGTGCTTTTACTTCCCTATAATTTTGAAGAAATTCTCACAAGACCCACCTTTATTTTTTGCTTTTAAAAATTGATTGTGCTTCAAGATATTGACATTCATAACCAAAACCAACCAAGTTCCAACATGATATCCAACGTTAGGGTACAGTACCATAAAAATAACAGAGTATCTGTGAGTTAATATGGCCTATGCTGTCTTTTTTCAACTGAATGTCGGCAAACAACATACAAACATAAGGATAGACATTAGGCTACAGTAGGCTTACTCACCAATCAACAGTTTTGTAACGTAATGCCTACAACCTGCGTAGGCCTTCATCTTCTTCAGGCAATGCCGGTGGTGGTTTATTACCTTCTAATACCTCTCTGCTAAGGGCTCATAGTGGTATGTTTCCACTCATTTGATTACTTCATCACTGTAATTATCCCCCTCGTTTTAATTTTCGTCAAAAACCGAGCAAGAATACAACAAACCGAGCTCGGAAATGTCATCAGAGCTGTCGCTACTTGAGCTACCCATTGTACAATATATATGGCGATGCACATTGTGCCTAACATAAACAATGAATCGACTCACTATACCTACGTCATCAACGATAGTGTGACGTCATATAACACATTATTTGTTTTTGTGAAAGCTTGGGGAAAGTGGCATTTCAAGCCTTACTTCTTGAGTCTAAATGGCTATCTTTTGTAAATTTAAAGTGAGATATTCAAAATTGGGAATATCGAACACCTTATAATGGATTTTCAGCGATTTTTGATTTTCCATGACAGGCCCTCTTTAATGGATGAGTGAAAATTCCATTGAAGGTATATAGACAGGTAGAGATTTTGCCATAATTATGTTCCTTTTAATATTCTGAACATTCATTAACATATGTATATCAAATAATTTCACTTGTTTCTGAGATATTCTCGAAAAAGAAAAAGAATACCCCCCCAAAACGGCTGGACTTCCACTATTGAAAAAGCCGTGTGATGTATGTATAAACACCAGCGCCTATACATACAACGCATAACTTTCACTGTAGTGAATCACTGTCAGCCGTAATGGCAGGCTGCATCAAAACATCATTTGCCAAAGTTGTACCGCTTTACTAGGAATCTACCGCTGAAAGTTGCTAACTACGAATGGTGTTATTAACTAATGTGTAACATTTTTTGTGCATAAAGAGGAAATATTGATTCAAGCTCAGTTCCATTGGACCTATTTCTCTATGATCGGTCAACTCGTTACACCATGATGTACACATAACATTAGTGCATTTATACAACTATTTTTGGAAGAACATCATCATAAATGGTACCGATAAGCGCAATTTTACGAACTTATGCTTCATTTATTGAGTGAGTAAACGATTGGGGGAAAGGGCAATGGGAAAGTTAATGGAGAATTTCTACAGGTTATCACACCATTGTGTGTCATTCAATCAGAGTGGATGACGTTATGTAATGTCCTATCCTCACGTTACGAAAAAAAAAACACGTAATGAGCACACGCTTAGAAATAAGCCGGATTTGTCACATTTTGGGATCGTTTTTGTATAGGAAAGTGTTTGTGGGAATTTGTATCAATTTATGCAAAGTGGTTGCTACCTGTCCATATACCTTTAAAGGAACAATAAGAAAAAAAGAATTCATGATCATTGTCTAATCTTACAAATTATTAAACATGATACCTTTTTTATCAAAGTTGGGAACTGTGAAACAGGTGTGATATTTGATTATTCATTGTCCTTAAAATCATACGTCTACGGTTGGCTCCTGCTCTTCATTTCATCTTGGAAACTGCCAAATTATACAAGTACTTGAATTATAACATTATAAGGCTATATAACAGCTAATACAAATTTATGTTTCCGTTTGTCTCCATAAGGGAAATTTGTTTAAATTACCGAAAAGAATTATGAATCCACTTGAAAAACTGCAGAACTTAATTAATCGCATGTTAGCTCTACCAAATTGGATCGTATTAAGTCACCTCTCTTTCAAGGAAATACAATTGTTTCCTAATACCCGTATGTTTACTTTTAAACTCATATTTCATGTCAAAGCCTGTTAAACACAACTAGAACATTAATGTAGTAGCTCAACATATATATTGAGGTGGTTACAAGCTTGCTTTTATTAGTGGGTAGTTAATTCGAGTAGGAAAGAAATACATGCTTCATGTTTATTTTTATTTTTGGGACATGCAAGCGGGAGCAAAAAATATCGTTGTAATCAGTAACTCCGTCACGTAGGGGAGGGGAGGGAGGAGTGGGAGCATGGAAGACATGACAGTGTTTGAAATGTCAACAAATATATTTTGTCCAAGATGGCTATTATAAACGTTTTTTTATTGGAAAATTGGGGGCGTAGTCCGTATCATTGCAAAAATGTATGCTGCTATACTAGATAGCTCGTAATCATCCTAATTTAGTTTTTAAAAAGCAGAGTCTTTTTGGGGCATCTAGAACTTGGAAAATGCGAGGTTTTCAAAGGCTTCGCCCCCAAGACCCCACCGTGGCTTTGTCCCTGGACCCCTAAGACGGGCTTCTTGACCATAAAAATGCTTAAAAGGTTTACGCCCCTAATTTTAAACTCCTGGAGGCGCTGCTAGAACATGAATGGTGTAGTAGATCAATATATGTTTTGGGGGTGGGTATTAGACTGGTTCCGACATCGAGGCCAAAATTCCCACAGGCCCCCAGGCATGCCAGGACTCAAGTTGTCCCACTGCGTATTGGAGCTTAAATATCGTTTGACAATGTAAAAACTGTTTTTCAAGTAAGCCTTATAAACTTAACCCTCATTGTAATATGATGTAAATTGTATTAATGTTTGTTTTGAATGAAATTGAAATTATAAACAGACAAACTAACAGCAAAATACTGCTGTATAAAATCAAAATGGATTTTGCATCATTACAAATATCAATGTTCTTACCACTGTCTGATTCCACTGCTAAATGTGGATACTGCTCAAGTAGGGTAGTTACAACTAGGTCATAGTCTACATCACTTAGGTAGCTGTAAAAAAAATCTTCAACTATAAACTGAAAATTTTACTTTATCAACTGCAAATTAGCATACAAATTAAACCGAATATGAAATACGCATGAAAAAGTCCAGCAAAGGCACTAAAATTGTAAAATGAACTTTTCAATACTAATGATACAATTAAAGATGACAAGGACAGCGAATATACTGTAATTTCCAACACAATGTTTTATGTGACTATTATTTATTTAACTATTATGTAACTCATTTAAATTTCTTTCCTAAATCGTATTATGCTGGCTGGTCAGAAAATTATACAATGAATCCAGAAGCTTGCTTCTGCTCGTCCGAAATAATTTTTGTTTACCTTCCAACTAGACATGGAAGGTATGGGCAAGCACTTGGATGTTGAAGGTCCTGCAGCTCCTATTAATGAAGATTCAACTCAGTAGATGAAATCTCACACTGCCACATGAATGACTGGCACTTAGTAGTATGGTATTTGTAACTGAGCTTTCAGAAACACTATCAGTAGATCAGTAGACACCAGATACTTCAGCTTCAGTTCTCAAAGATGTCAAACAGATGGTATTTTCTGGACTGCTACCACTCTTAATGGTCAAGCAGTTGGTATCCATGCTAAAAATATCGAAGAATTACTTAAAATTTTGAAGAATATGCAGGTCGGTAACCCTTTTGTCTTACTCCGAAATTATATTACTATCATTGCTTATTTGTTCAACAGTATTAAACCTATATTAGCAATTTATTTTTGAAACTTTTTCTTTTTATTAATTGGAAATACTGTTACACATGCAAATGATGACAGTGGTATGCTTTTCAATTAACTTGTAAGATTCGAAAGATTCTAGTATTTATGAATTAAAACAAATTTATAGATAGTAACACCTGAAACATGACTCATCAAAAATACCTTTAACACAATGTTGAAATAAAAACTAAAACATTTTGAGCGTCAAGTATTTCTAGAAGTAATTCAGGTAAATCAACTTTACAAGAGACTGACACACAATTAGAAGCTGCATAACCATCACTCTTTCAAAATCTGCTGTACTGCTTCTTCTGCAGTAATTGTAGTTACTTGGACTAAGCAAATGTGTTAACGTCTTAGTACCTTAAGACTTCAACCGTACAATTTTAGCGTTATATTGTAGTACTGCAGGGGCCTAACGTTATATTGGTAGGGCTATAGGCCTACAGTAGCTAGAAGTTAGGCTAAGTTGTGTTTGTTTGCCTGGCTTTAATTGTAACAAGAATATTAAGTGAGGTATACAATTCAGTATCAGCTTTACTTAATGGTCAGCATCATTGCAAAGAAAGAAACTCTTACATTTATCTTTCCACTTTTTTCTTCGTTTACGAGCACCGTGTAACTGGCAGCCTCGAGATAGTTGTTTTGTCATCATGTGTAGCTAGCTGCTGCCCGCAGCGTGACGTATGAGTCTTCTGACACTTGTGGATCTACTTTGACACTATCAGCAGGAAAGGAAGCTGAAGTACGGGTCAAAAGTGCTCAAGCAGAGTGCGTACTTTTTACAATGGTCAAATTTTAAAGTGTTGTTGAGAGTCAGATGAAATAAAGAAGCAAAAAAAAAGATTAGGTTGAGTAACATGTCAGTATCCAATACATAGTACAACGTAAAAAGAGTCACAAAACACCTTTTTCTTTGTCAATTGTCCTTAAGTTTTGGAACACTTTCTTCATTTCCGGTAAATTTTCTTTAATTTCGGGAAATTTTGGCCAGTTTTCGCAAAATTTTGGCCAATTTTGGGAGCTTTTTGGCCATTTTCGGGAAATTATGGCCAATTTTACAAAAGATATATTTTTTTTTATCACATTAATTTTTAGGTTATTTATTTTCTAACTTTAGGGGAGGGGAGGTAGGCAGTTTTCCCACTGCCCTTCTCCCCCCCCCCCCATACGCCTCTGCTTGAACTCAATAGATATGCGCATTGTAAGTCTTTTATATTATTAACACGAATTTCTTATTGTTTTGTAAACGCCACCCTTCAGATTTCCGGCCTTTTAATGACCGTGTGGTAATTCAGTTAATACGAGTTGAATCACGTGGAAAGAACTGCGGGTCATGTTGTATTCGTATCGGACGTCTTTTCAAAATCTTGCACACGGCTTGCTCAGTTATTGTGATATAAATATATGATCGCACTACCATCCTTGAAGGATTAGTTTAGTGTTTCTTATATAAACTGATAAAAGATGTTTTTAACGAAACAAAATGGTGAAGATACTTCAATAACTGTTCAGGAGATATTCAAGTTTAAAGTTTTTTCTTACTTTTTTTGAAATGATTGGTGTATTAAGTCAACTATGAAAGGTTTGCGTTTTAATCCTCACTTTCTTAATATTTCTTAATGCATTTTCATTATTTTTCTCAAACTTTCTTTATTTGGTAAATCATAATTAGCCTTAGTTGATTTTGTTTTGCCACTTTCCTGACATATCCAATGGATTTTAAGCCACAAGATCACAGAAAAATATATGATATAACACAGAAAGACTTTGGGGAGTCTGAGGATGTGACGTCACAACTAGTGATATTTTACACCCTAAATATCTCCTCAACGGAATAAGATATTTGAATACTTTGCTCGCCATTTTGTTTTATTGTTCTTTTTAATAAAATATTAGTTCCCTGATAATATCAAGGACTGGCAGGGAGTTATCTTTATTCTCCATTGGGAATTGAAATGTGGGAAATTAGAAGCCTTTCAGTCCCTCCAGCCAACACAGCATGGAAAGCCACTGTAGAGTTAACGTGCAGACAAATATACAAAACGACGTCAAAATCAACATTAGTGATTCTTCGAAATATTTACACAAATAATGAGAAGCCAATCGCCCCGAAAGTGGCGTCACTAATCACGTTGCAGCTATGAGATGTATTTATTTTAACGTCAAATGATTTCGTAGAGCGAAACTCCCTCTTTAACAAACACTTAGTCAGCCTTTGTTTATCCACCCATCCACTTCCCAGGTAGCATGCCTACGTGGTGCCCATATGGGAAAGAACTGGGCCATCTGGGCATGGGCCAACCCATATTGAGCCCATTACATGGCCCATACTGGGTGATAAGGAAAACGACTAATGATAACAGGAATGTAATTGGATGGAAATTCATGTCAACTCTTGAGGACTTAGATTTTGCTGACGATATCGCTCCACTTTCATCTACATATCAACACATGCAAACTAAAGTGGCCAGGCTCAATCAGTATGCTGCACAAACTGGGCTAAGAATTAATAAGGATAAAACAGAGCTCATGAAAGTTAATAGCAAAATGTGCAAATAAAGTTTATATCGATAACCAACAACTAAATGAAGTAAACAAGTTCAGATACCTTGGTACAACGGTAAGCTTGCAAGGTGATGGCAAAGAAAATATCCAAAACAGAATCTCTAAGGCAAGAGTAACATTTATGACCTTAAATAAGATATGGAACTCAAGCACATTATCAATATATACAAAAATACGACTGTTTAACTCTCTTGTTAAGTCTTTACTCTTGTATGGTTGCGAAACATGGAGAGTTAATATAGCAGATAATACAAAGCTGGATACATTTATGTTTAAATGCTACAGAAGAATTTTGAGGATCAGATGGCCATATGTAATATCTAACGATGAAATACTGAGAATCACTAAAAATGACACAAACAACACTAAAGTAAAAAGAAAAGGCGGAGGTGGATTGGTCATGTGATACGCATGAGCACTATTAAACACGGCGTGACAGCTATGACGTGGAAACCAGAGGGGAGAAGGAAAGTTGGTCGTCCTAGAACGATCTGGAGAAGGACAGTCGAGAAGGAGAGGAAAGTGATGGGATGTAGCTTCTGGACAGAAGCCAGACAAGTTGCAAATAACAGAGTCCAGTGGAGAGAGTGCACTGCAGCCTTATTGGCCAGGAGGTCTGAGGCAATTTCATGTGGGCTGCATGAGGGATGACCCATGTGGGGAACATACGGGGAAAACCTGGGCCGAGCTCATGTGGGTTGCATAAGGGATGACCCATGTGGATAACACATGGGGAAACCTGGACAAGCCCATGTGGGCTGTATGCGAGCTGACCCATGTGGGCAGCATATGGGTAAAACCCAAGCAACCCAATGTGGGCTGCATGCGGGCTGACCCATGTGGGCAACATAGGGGGAAAATCCGAGCAACCTCATGTTGGCTGCATTAGGAATGACCCATGTGGGCAACATATGGGGAAACCTGGGCAAGCTCATATGTGCTGACCCATGTGGGTAACCAGCGGGGAAACTTGGACAAGCCCATGTTGGCGGCACATGGAATGCCCCATGTAGGAAACATATGGAAAAACCTGGGTAATCCCATGTGGGCTGCATAAGGGATGATCCATGTGGACAAAATTATAGGGGAAATCTGGGCCAGCTCATATGGGCCGATCCATGTGGTTAACACATGGGGAAGCATGGGCAAGCCCATGTGGGTGGTATATGGGATGGCCCGTGTGGGCGACATATGAAAAAAAACCCTGGATAATCCCATGTGCGCGGCATATGGGTTGGCATATATGGGAAACATATGAAAAAACATGGGCAAGATATGGGTCAGCCCATATGGGTATCATATAGGAAATATCTCGGGAAGCCCATGTGGGCAGAATACAGGTTGGCCCATGTGGGTGTTATATGGGTAAAAACTAGGCAAGTTCATGTGGGCAGCAGATGGGTTGGCTCATATGGTAATAATATGGGAAAAACCTGGACATACTCATGCGGGCAGCATGTGGGGAAACACCGCAATGGGAGAAAAACACTCTCAAGTAGGTGGAGTTTTGATATTTGGTTTTTGAAAGAAACGATATCTTACTTAATTTATCCGCAAGCAGTTTGCTCCCGTTTTCCATTCAATTTGGTTATTGGTGATCAAAACAGAGATACAGCTTAAAGATTTGGCGTTTTTATAAATAAATGAAGTAAATATGTTTTGTTTTTTGGGATTGCAATGAACCAGCGCTAATGCATGGATAATACAAAATGAATAGATCTAGCATCTAGTATGACTTAGATTTACCAAGTAACGTATGTAGATATGCAAATGATGAGTTGTATATCTGTATGCATATCTAGAGAGTTATTCTTTTGTCTCGATTTATTGAGGTCAGTTGACCCATATATGGAACAACTGACCACAAGTGATGGATATACACCCCATCTTGATCCTATGTGTTGAACATATGGGATGGCCTATATGGTATGGCCCACAAATTGCACGCCCAACTAGGCCCCAGATGAATCCCATAGAAATCCCTTAAGAATCGCCCATATTCTACCCATAAACTGCTTGCCCACATGAACATCCGTGGTATAGTGGTAAGTGTCTTGTCCTCTTTCCCGCACGTCTCGGGTTCATATCCCGGTGGGTCTGCAACCAGTGAGTTCACAACTACTTATCAAAGGCCGTGGCCGTCTTGATATAATGTCAACACTGGATGCTTTCGGGACGTCAAACCTTTGCGTAGCTATGCTAACTCATATTATTCCTAAATGGGTTGGCCCATATCATTGCAAGCCCACCTGGGCCCCAGATTAATCCCACAGAATTCCTATAAGGGATAGCCTACATTCTATCCATAAACTGTCTGACCACATAAAACCCATATTATGCCCGCATGCGCCCCATATGTAACCCACATCGGCATCTGGGCTAGCCCATATGGGTCCCATATTTTTGCCCATCCCATATGCTACACATATGGGCATGCCACATGATACCCACCTGGGGCCCAGATGTTACCCATATGAGAAATTGGGCTGACCCATATGGACCCAATGTGATTCTTGGGTGCAGAATCCGAAACGGCCCAGAAGGAGTAACCCAGAGGGACCCATTTTTTGCCTATATGTAGCCCATATGCCACCCATCTGGGTATGCTACCTGAGCTGTGAAAGATATTAAAAAGAACGTGATTATCTCAATGTGAAAACGCAACTACAGGTTTGCCAAACATGTATAATCAACAAGTGAAGTACCGGCATTTATAAATGTTGAGCAACCATTTTGACAGGTCTGATTTTTCATAGATGGAATTATAGAATTGTGTATAGAAATATTACAAAACAGTTAATGTCATTGCAACAATTTTTCTTCGACTGGGAAACATTTTGGAGCACAGTTACGAACAAAGTACAAACTGCATTCGGGCGAAATATATTTCGCACACTAATATGCTTCTTCAACTTAATACAACAATGAGAGTTGTGTTAATGATCTGATATATTATAATTTTAAGAATCACTTGTTATTCCTCTGGTACAATTGTGACCATGTTATAGCTGTTTAATCTTCAAGTGTTGATACACACATTGGCATTTCTGATGTATTTATACACTGTCATATCTTTCTACCGGTCTCCTTATCCATAGTTTTACACCTAAGGGTTGCCAGGTCTGCCACACGTTTACCGGCCAAATATCCATCGAAAATTGGTTAAGTCGGGCAAAAAACAACCAAATTAGTTTCCAATGGCCTGAAGTATTGAAAGAAGTACCAAACGATTTAAAATACAAGATCAAGATATATATTTGTTTTCGCTTCACACAAAAGTTTTCACAAAGTCAAACTGCCAAATTGAAACAAATATTAGTTGACTGTATATTAACAAATTCAACGCTCTGATATCACAAATGCTAAAAATAAAGATTTGAATAACTGTTTTATTAGTTGAAAGTGAAATTAAGGAAAGAATAACTTAAGTTTAGCAAAATATTCAAATCGGCCGGTACTGAACAAATCTTACTGGCCAAACATGTCTCAAAGCGGCCAAATTTGCCATATTTGGGCGGTAATAAGTCAATATGGCTACCCTAATACACCTTCTTATTATATAATAACTTTAGCCGTTTCAACCCTGTCACACCTCGTTATTACATAATGGCTCTGGCCGTTTTCATACAAGTCAAAACGAACCTCATGCCATTCACGTTTCAAAACAACCCTCATTCAATTCAGGTTTCAAAACGAAGCTCATGCCATTCAGGTTTCAAAACGAATCTCATGCCATTCAGGTTTCAAAACGAATCTCATGCCATTCAGGTTTCAAAACGAATCTCACGCTATTTAGGTTTCAAAACGAAGCGCATGCCATTTAGGTTTCAAAACGAACCTCATGCTCTTCAGGTTTCAAAACGAACCTCATGCTTTTTAGGTTTTAAAACGAATCTCATGCCATTCAGGTTTCAAAACGAATCTCATGCCATTCAGGTTTCAAAACAAACCTCACGCCATTTCAGGTTCCAAAACAAACCTCATGCCATTCAGGTTTCAAAACAAACCTCATGCTATCCAGGTTTCAAAACAAACCGCATGCCATCCAGGTTTCAAAACGAACCTTACGCCATTCAGGTTTCAAAACGAACCTTATGCCATTAAGGTTTCAAAACGAACCGCATGCCACTTAGGTTTAAAAAATGAAGCTAAACTAGGATGAAACGAGGCTGCAAGTGGTGAATTCACTCTAACCTGAGAGTGAGGGGAAGAAGGGAGGGGGGGGGGGGGAGCGGCTGAAAATAGCTGTACATAAATATCTGAAATAATATGCAAACTTTCCTGTAAGCTGGTAAATGTCCGAACAGCTTTGTCCAAGATTGTAACCCTTAAATGCAAATGTTTCTTTTTTGTGAGCAATTTTTTGTTGTTGGTAAATCACAATCGATTAATTGCCAGAGGTAGATATAGGGTGGCTGGGTAGTCAAATTTTAAGCCCTGTGTAGTTTTGAATTTTTGAAATACAGCAACAAACATGAATTAGAACAAAACCTTATATATTTCCCGCAAAAAAGCATTTGTCCCCTTGCTATCTTTCCCCCGAATTTGTATCTTTTGTATGGTGAATTGTTGCATCTTTTTCTGGTACCCCCTCACACTTTTGACTTCCCCCCTCCCCCACTTTTGGTAGGAAAATCCCGCCATGCAGATTGGTGTACAAATCACGTTGATATCCTCATTCGTTTTTGCATTTCAAAGATTTGATCTTGCAGTGTACAGTGTAACTCTCAGAGAAAAGGCTAATAAAAATGTTTTCGAAGTTGCAATTTTCAGGAATGGTAGAGAATAGATAGGTCTTTACTATGCATATCCAAACTTTACAGAATATGTTTCAGAAACAGTTTTATGGGGAACTATTTTACCATGGACCCATACCAAAATTTGAGTTATTTGGTCAGGGTGTACAACACCTCTCCACTTCGGCCTAAAACAATGCCCAAAACCTGTGATGACCACCTACTGAGAACTATCCTCATTCAAGAGATATAGATAGTCCTTTTTGGAAAACATCACGAAACATTCCAACCCGTTCGCGTTCTGGTACAAAAAGGACCCTACAATTGACTTCTTCATTATAAGTTTCAATGGGACAAAAAAGTTAGATCCGTGCTATCCGCAGTATGATATTATGTGACCTTGCATTGTATATTGTGATATCATATGACCTTGCAGTGTACAGTGTAATATCATATGACCTTGCAGTGTACGGTGTGATATGATATGACCTTGCTCTGTATAGTGTGATATCATATAACCTTGCAGTGTACAGTGTACTATTATATGACTTTGCTGTGTACAGTGTGATATCATGTGACCTTGCAGTGTACAGTGTGATATCATATGACCTTGCAGTGTACAGTGTAATATCATGTGACCTTGCAGTGTACAGTGTGATATCATGTGACCTTGCAGTGTACAGTGTAATATCATGTGATCTTGCAGTGTACAGTGTGATATCATGTGACCTTGCAGTGTACAGTGTAATATCATGTGATCTTGCAGTGTACAGTGTGATATCATATGACCTTTAAGTGTACAATGTGATATTATGTGACCTTGCAGTGTACAATGTGATATCATGTGACCTTGCAGTGTACAGTGTGATATCATATGACCTTGCAGAATACAGTGTGATATCATGTGACCTTGCAGTGTACAGTGTAATATCATGTGATCTTGCAGTGTACAGTGTGATATCATGTGACCTTGCAGTGTACAGTGTAATATCATGTGATCTTGCAGTGTACAGTGTGATATCATATGACCTTTAAGTGTACAATGTGATATTATGTGACCTTGCTGTGTACAAAGTGATATCATGTGACCTTGCAGTGTACAGTGTGATATTATATGACCTTGCAGTGTACAGTGTGATATCATGTGACCTTGCAGTGTACAGTGTGATATCGTATTACTTTGCAGTGTACAGTGCGATAAGATGTGACCTTGCAGTGTACAGTGTAATATCATGTGATCTTGCAGTGTACAGTGTGATATCATATGACCTTTAAGTGTACAATGTGATATTATGTGACCTTGCTGTGTACAAAGTGATATCATATGACCTTGCAGTGTACAGTGTGATATCTTGAAGACAAATCCAAAACATAGTATTACTTTGTAAATTACTGCCTCCTTCTAAATTATTGGAAACAATTTTTTTTTTTAATTATTGAGATGTGGTATAATAGAAAAAGAAAAAGTGTTTTTTTTTGGGTACAAATATACAAAGAATAGTCTTGAATCTACCTTTATAACATCACACTACATGCAGCTGTACACTGCAAGATCATTTTTCAACACACAATGGATATTTTAATAATGCTCGTAAATGGAATAAGACATCAACGTCGGATGTGCATCAATTTGTTTCTTTGATTTTTCTTTCATATAGATGCAAATACGCACATAAGTTGAAAAATATATTCCTTCAAGAAAATATTACAATATTACATGGAAACAAAATGATGTGAGCAGCCTAACATATAATTCAAATTTATACAAAAAAGCCATGATCAAGTTAAAAATAAGTTACAAGTTTTGATATCAAGAAAATGGGATTGGATGGCTAGATTCGTAAATGAAGCCTGATTTCTACACTTAACAATTCTATCAATCGAATTTTTTAGTGGACCTGGGTTTTCACTAGATGTTATCCTTCAAGTTAATTCTACATTAATGGCTCTCAATTGGAGAAAAAAACTTGTGCAAGCTTTTAGATAATACTTTGCTATACGCTATATCATTACGTTCGTACATATTATTATTACGTACGTATGTGATACTTCATTGCGTACGTACGTGATATTATTACGTGCGAAAGAAATAATATCACGTATGTAAGTAATAAAATGTCCCCTCTAGAGCTTCGTACTATACAGTATGTGTTCATAGAAATAAGACACTCCGTAGTTCTCAGTGATCTTTGATTTAAACGACAGGCTATCCTCCAGCGCGGTGTCATTCCTCTTGGATATGTAGTTTAAGACGTCAAGAAAAGATTAGAAATGTGCAAAACATATATTCTTCAACTCAATGCCTTTAGACGAGGGGCCCATGTATGGATAAAAACAGATTTATATTGCCCAAGGAAGAGAATTACTGTCCTTTATCTGTCATAAGTATCATACTTCCTTTGTCAAAAAAAAAAAAAACCCATTTTGGCCCATTCAGATTAAAGCTTGTCGATCCTATATGAAAGATTAAAACAACTGGTTAAAATATCCAAAAATCTTATTCCGTTTAATCAAATATTAAAGTTTGAATGTCGGACATGGGAAAAACACCCGTAGCGATGGATTTGTAACAAATTTCACTGAGTACCTTTGGACAACCAAACTATGATAAAAAAATATTCGAGGCTAATCTTTTTTATAACCACCAATGAGGTTGCCCCATTCGGTGGAAAGTATCTTTTTTCCAATGTGCAAAGACATTATGATCTGATGTTAAGTAAAAACTATCTGACAAGCTATCTGACAAAGTTAGGTTTTTTTTTTCAAGGACTTGGGGCAGTAAATTGTAACATGTCAAATTCTTTAAAAAGTTGTATTATGGCCACCCTGTAATCTTTTAATTTTTATGAAATCTTTTAGTATTTGTCATGAATTGTAGATAAGTATTAAATTAATTTACAAGATTTTAAGTAAGAAATGAGTTAAAATCAATATCGGAAGAGAACAAATAGTGTTCGTGCAAAAGAGGATGTGCAGTAATATGAACAAACTTATGCTTAACAAAATTACTTATCGCAATCATTCAATCGGAACTTATATTTATAATAGACAGATAGGAGTGAAGAGGGCCACAGTTAATATGAATTTCACATCATGTAATTCATACTAGAGCCTGGAAGGCGCATAAGGCGGGTGCTTATCCCCGGTTTCCTTGACATAAGCGGATGAGAGCACATTGCTCTTCTAGATAGGACTCCAGTCCATTGCAGGTCAACTCTCCAGTAGTGCTGGTACTCATTTTATAGCTAAGTAAACTGGAGCACACAGAGCTAAATGTCTTGCTCTATGACACAGCGCAACGCTCGCGGCGGCATTCGAACTTGGTACCTTTCGCATGTGAGCATGACTCCCGGAAGACATAAAGTCTGACATAATCCACAGTCTAATGATATAAATAAAAATAAGATATTCTCTGACAAGGTCTCACACCTCCCAAAGCAATCGAGCAGATGTTTTGTAATTAGTAAATACGTCACTGTTACTACCTGACTACTTACTATGGGAGCCGCCATTCTGATTTTAAAACACGTAGGAAAGAAGTCATCATCCCAACAGGATGTTGGAATGCTTTGTATTTTTGTATAATTAGCCCAACTTTTCAAGCTAATTAAAAATTGCTTTCCTTTTGTAAAGGACATTTTTAAGGACATTTTGGTCTACACGTGAAATTATTAAACATACTATTAAAACTTTGTGTCACATCATTTTGCAGTACAAAATTTAATCAAATATAATCCTTATGTCTTTTTTGGGGAAATTATATGTCATTATGCACAAGATTTTGATACAGAATTGAACAAAATGGCGGCCTCCATGTGTCAATTTCAAACATGAATAACTTAAGATCGGAATAAGAGTTTGACTTGCTGATTTCGGAGAATCCAGATTGTATCTTCTCTTAGAATTAATGATTGCATTAGACTTTATGTCACATTTAGACACCGAGCCATTGCACCTCTACAATCATGTAATATATCCAATCAAATATATCACCCTAACCTCTTTAAAATGTGTTTTTTGTGTCATTCTGGCACAGAAGTGTCAAAATGATGCAGTATTTTATGAAGATACAAGGATTTGATTTAATTGATCACGATTTCACTTTTTTTTTATTGAGCTGCTACTCGAAAATGGAATAATCAGATAATAGGGTTAATTCAAGCAAACCTTCTCTCATCAATCATATTTGAGATTAATGCTGCAGTAATTAATGCGATGATTTTAATCCCTGTCATATTTTAAGGCCAGGTTGAAATAAAGGGTACGTATATTAATATTCCAAGAATAAAAACAAAAAGAGACATAGTAAGACGGGAGTAGGGATCTATTGAGAGGTAACAGATCAAACTTCTACAAATATTTCTACGTAACATGTTTATGCATGGCTTTGATTCTCTCCATTAAATAACTATTAATGTTTTCGTTGGAGGCTAAAGGGAGAAGTCTTTACCATACAAGGTACAATACAAAGATCTACAATAATTCCCTACAGGAATGTGTGAAGGCAGAAACAATCGCACAAAAGTTGTAAGAAGAATTAGAATAGAGGAATTTCAAATAAACAACGGACGATGTAAAGAAAAGTCAATCAAAACGGATCATTCTTATGTCAGCCAATTCACCACTTTTGTTGTTGTTGATATTGGGGTGAGTATGTGATTGTTGTTGTTGATGTAGAGGGTGAGTATGTGATAAAATGTATGCTGGGAACATTATGGAGAAACGTTCATTTGAAGGATCTATCAAACCTTTAAAATTAAGGATTTCAAGGATGCCACCAATGAAAGCATGAACTTGTACTGTGCAGACGAACTTCAATGGCTGTTGTAGCTTTTACAGTCATTATGGTGGAAAGAAATGTGAATGTTCCTAAGTATCATGAAAAACTCTAAAAAAACAAGCCATAAACTCAATCTTGAATTTGACAACATTAATGAAAGGTATTGTCCCCTTAATAAATTCCGCAGTGAACGCCGCCGTGCTGGTAACGTCACTTTCGATTTTCAATTTCCTTACTGATCGCGAGAAATCTGTGATGTTATCGATAAAACATCCGCCCTACCAAACATAGCTTCCTGCATGTGTGATAAATAACATCACAGATTTCTCGCTGTCAAGAGGAAAAATTGAAAACCGGAAGTGACGCTTTCAGCACGGTGGCTTTCAATTCTAAATGTTTTTATGGACGATACCTTTCCTTTAAATGGTTAGATTCGGTTAGTGAAATCTCCTTTTGGTCTGGGGATCTCTACATGTAAACTTGTATCGACCCTATCATTTTATAAGTGAATCTCAAGTAGATGATACCATATAATTGCTCTGCAAAAATTAGTGTTATACTCTTTGATATTCCTGTCATCTAGCATCCATTAAGATAATGAATATTCAGTGATCCTTAAACTTAAAGTAAGACCGAAACAGCGGCTTCTCTGTTTATAGTGCAGAGCTTAAATAATCCAGGAATTAACTTTTTTACTTCCATTTAGAAATTTGCAAAGCTCATTTTACCTTCAATTTTAATAATGGTTTGTAATTTACTGTTAGTATTAAGTTTAAGCAAATTCTTATCCGTTTATCACGCATTTTTAAATTGAGATATTTTGATTCTGTTTCTGTTTTTATATTGTTAATTAACATTGTATACTTGAATGATACATCTATTGCCTTGTACTTTTCATAACTCATCTGGTTACTTCTTTGATCTGTTGACTGCAGCTTGGTATTATTCATTCTAAGATTAAAAATCATCAGTTTGTACTTTTGTCATCGCTGCGTTATTTTGAGGACGCTTTTTCCACTCATGAGTGTATATACTTTCTGTTTTGCTTTTTGTCCATGTTAGCAAGTTTGCTTGCTGTTTTAAATTGAACACATAATTGTGAAGCATTCATGTGCATCTTAGAACATTGAATTTTATAATAAAAATATATTTCTTGTGGTTTACCTGGAATTGATTAAAACCTTTTGCTTTTGAAATAATTTTTCAAGTGATTTTTTAATTTTATACAAGAAGGTTCCGATATTAAACTTTATATTTTGTCATAGTATCTTCAAGTTCACAGTTATTAACGTGCATTGCTGTAACTAATCAACGGTGCAATGTATGATATTTAAATAAGCATTTTATTTCGTCCGTTTTGATTGCCCTTGTGGTTTGCTAAAAGTAAATTTAATCGATTTGCTGAATTGACCTTACTTTGGATTAACATTCAGACATTTGCCATTTGTGTATTTTTGTTTTCTATAACTGGTGTAATTTATATTATGTAACACAACATTAATTTTGTTGCTTTTAATTGTATCTTGAATTTCTAAAAGATGTCATGAATTTGATAATTTTGTTCAGAGTCATACGAATATTATTAAAAGTGTTGTGCTTATAGAATACATGATCTTAGAAAAGCTTATGGGGAAGATATGTTTTTGAGACGTGTCTTAGTCTGAATACACAGTATATTGATGTATTTAGATAACATGACATCATGGAAAATATGAAAGAAAAATGGTGGCATCCTCCTAATACAACTTTCTGAAATTAAGGAATATTTCAACCAGCATTAATTATAAACAGATGAAAACTTTCGTTAGTTTAAGTTTTGATGAATGATTTTATCAGATAAATGATATTTATCAGACCCGGAACTTCTGCCAATTGACACATTGGGTTCATATTTTGGAAACTAGAATCCGTATTTAGGCCTACAATTTTCAAAGATATTTACTCTTAGAATCTAAGACTGCTTTTAAACTTTATAGGCTACCACGGATCTCTAAAGCGATAGTAGATAGCAAATGCAGAGGGTTGCTATTTTATAAACTCCATACATGGCATCACTGTATGTATGTAAAAGACTAATTTACTGTACAGCTTCTATTCTTTGTCTTGTAAATCAATCAATAGGTACTGCCTATCGTAACTATTTTGTTTTCAATTTAACATTCCTATAAGAAAGAATGTATATTTAGTTGAAAAAACAGCAACACAGGTTTGGTGTAAAGATACTCTCTGCCTTAAGATACACGATTATTTAAGCATATTTATCCTAGATAAAGAAGGAGGATAGCAGGAACCAGATCGTGTAGACTGGTAGATACTGTTATCTTATTCTATTCAGGATAAAATGAAGATTAAATTATCCTGGAATAAATGGCATCATATCCTTCCACAGCCGGTTGCAGTTCATTTAATGTCTTAGCTCAAAACTCCTTTTAGCCATTGGAATGACTTTCAGAAAATTTTCGGAGATTAGCCTTCATCACAAGAGTAATTTCCAGTCTGAAGGTCGTAGGTTCGTTTCCCGGCCGGGTCATATCAAAGACTTTAATAACGGGACCTGCTGCCCTCTTGATTGGTGCTCAGCATAAGGAAACGGAACAGGGTAATAATACATGCTTTTGCGCCGTGTATGGCAGGAGCTTTGAGTATGAAGTTTCCATTGTAAAGCGTTGACTTAACCCATTAAATAGGTTGTTTTCGATTTATATCTTATAAGAAGAAATATCTATTTTCTTTTATAAGACAGGTTTGGTGTAAAGGTACTCTCTGCATTAAGATATGCATACTTGCGTAGCAAAGCACTATATAAAAACCAATAACTATTATTTATTGGCAATCTTATCTTATTTGGTTTCCTTACATGACTTGATTTTTCTACATTATTCCATTGTATTGGTGCTCCTCTTGGTGTGTATTTTGCATTCAAAGTGACCAAAAATTTCACTAAAATTCCGAACCTGTTCGGAGTAACATTTTCGAGTCTTTCCGGACGGATTATCTCCGAAGTACAGCTTTGTTTGGAACAATTTCTTTGTTCTGTTCTCAAATGATCACTTCAAGTGAGGTATCAGAATTTTCTGTTAATGTCATATACGCTGTAGCACTGTACATGTGAAACGAGGGAGTTATAATGAGATCAACATATGACCAGTTACACGCGCCACTAGACTATATTAGTGTGCTACCATCTTAATTTGCTTCACCATGTATGTTGAGCTACTACATCATTGATAAATAGAGTTATATGCAAGTAAAGGCGTTTTAGTATTTGAGGAGCTTTTGATGATATATCAAATGAATCAACATATGACGTCACGTTTTACAAGTAGACTTTATACACCCGTTATCTTAAGACCAACTTTATGACATTCTCCTTAGCAAAGCATGATATGAAGACGTTTCTTCACAGGTCAGCTTGTCATGTTTCTCTGTATTACAAAAGATACACATTTCTGATCGTAGACCTATCCGTTGTTCCACTCAATCTTGCTAACGCTTTCTTTTGAAACGATTTAGAATGACTTTACACTTTTGATTTGAAGATGTGCTCTTTACTCACAACTCTATTTGCATTTACTCTGCTCAGTGCCTACCAAATACATCATGTCTTAAAACCTTAATTGCTTTTAATGTTAACTTATTTTGGGCTAATTGTAAGATCGGTTACATACCTGTTATTAAGACATCTAGCTATACCAATGAAAAATATCAGCTGTTATTCTGATTTACAACCATTTTTAACAAAAATGTTTGACTGTCCAATTTAATTCTGACTTATATTTTCAAAATTAAAAAGTGTTTGAGAACCTTAATTAAAGGAGTTATTTCGTAGAAGGGGTCGAATCTCGGTTTAATAGTCGTAAGTTTAACAAAAAGTTTACGTGTTTGATATACTAAATTAGACTACCCATCTACAACTGCCTTAACAAAATCGAAGAAGTGCAATATCGCGAAAGAAGCAAGGCATGAAAGACGCAGTTCTTCTTGTCCTTTTGCCTCCTCCATCACACAAGATCCACATTTGTGATCGTAAAGGCCCCCTCCCACTTAACGACCCCCCCCCCCTTACTTACGCTCAATCTTGTTAACACTTTCTCTTGGTTCCTCTTTAGAAGGATTTTACACTTTTTAATTAAAGCTGCACCCTCTTTCTCCATTTGCATTTGCTATGATAGCGGCATTTCATCTCTAGCAGTAGGAGAGAATCCTGGACTTTTGGTGTATTAATAAATACACCAAAATTTAGAGCTTCGTATTCATTAAGGTCCTTTGAGGCCGCCATTTTAACTATAGTGATAACGTTAAGTCAATGGGTATTTTTAATAAAAACGCGGGAGATATTTTTGAAAGGAAAAACCGATACCAAATGAATATTCATTAGATTAGACTGCGGAATTTTCAATTTCATAGTGGACTTCGCGATGAAATAAAAAAATTCTTTCGTTGAAAGGTCGTTTAAGGTCCTTTACATTTTAAAAAGCACTCTCGACACATGATTGTGTGTTGGCTTAGTTGTCGCTGATACGTACATGCATCATACGTTAGATTACACAAATTCCATCAGTCCCTTAGTAAAATTTCATTCATATAACGTTATCACAAGTTAAAATGGCGGCCTCTATGGATCTTAATGAATACGAAGCTCTAAGTTTTGGTGTATATTCTTAAATCACCAAAAGTCCAGGATTATTCCTGACTGTCTAGCATGATGACTCTGTCTCATGGTCCTGGTAAAGTTTGAGGATCTATAAGTGTTTAATTAATGAAAGAACTTCATTGTTTGTTTGCATGTTTTGGTTTTCTTGGAAGAAAACTGATCACACAAGTAGTGGAAAAAAAAAAAACTTTTGATGGTGCCCCATATGCTAGTGTCCCAGAGAGCACGTCCGTGCATTAAATGGGCTTAATTTTAAAATATGTTGCTCCTCACATATTCCTAGAATTAAAACAGACTAACTTTTAGTAAGATTCATATAAGTTCCAAAATTCTCAACAAATAATTTCCTTTTCCGCAAACATTTAGGAAATCTCGCTACATAATTGTATTGAATCGTGCTAAGAAGAAATAGTACCTTGCATGGTGTAGCCTACTGTTCAATTATCTGAGGCAGCATGGAACTAATTATTTGCCCCATTAAAACCAATGATGAAAGAATCAAGTTCAGGGCCCTTTTTGTACCAGAACGCGAACGAGTTGGGATGTTTCGTGATGTTTTCCAAAATGGACTATCTTATATCTCTTGAATGAGGATAGTCTCAATAGGAGGTCACCAGAGGTTTTGGACATTTTCATTAAGGCCGAAGTAAAGAGGTGTTGTGCACCCTTACTAAATCACTCAAAATCTGGTATGAATTCATGGTAAAATAATTTCCTATGAAACTGTTTGTGAAGCAGATCTCGTCAAGTTTGGATATGCATAGTCAAGACCTATCTATTCTCTACCATTCCTAAAATTTGCAACTCCTCAGCTTTCTGTCCCATGAAATGGGAATTCTCGAAAATATTTGTATTAGCCTTTTCTCTGAGGATTCTCATGTTGAGCTTGCGCAGTAATACCTAATAGTACTGTGCTCCTATAGTAGCACACACTTTATCCTATCTCTTTAAGACTAATATCACTGCATCCGGTACTAAATTCCTCCCAACCTTGTATGACCCAAAATTTTACTAGACCCTTTGAGTCGCAGATGATAAGCTAGCATTTGATTGTGTTATATGTGACATATGCAAAATACACATATATGATATGCTCAAGTGGTCTATCACTACAACTAACAAAAACAGTACAAAAATAGTATTTCCTTGAGTAAGAATTTTGTAGGGGGTAGTTCCTACATACAAATGTGCATATATCATGGGAGCCAACTTTTAAGCGTACCATTTACAGCTTATACCCAACTTGAAATTAGCAAATTTGCATAAAAATATGACTGGTTCTATTAATTGCACTATTTTATAGAATGAAAACACTGTTTCCTAGTGAAAATAGGTTTTTGCCATCTAAATGAGGTAAATATCTCTAAAACAAACAAAGTCCCCAAAAGCATGCCCCTCTCCCCCTTACATTTCGGCTATAAGTATGCTAGGCTCCCCAAACAAGCCTATTTAGTGTACATTTAGCCTCTGCTTTGCTGGACTATAAGAAATAACTATTATCTCATTTTTATGACAACTTTTAAGTGCAAAGTTATGACCATCGTCAATTAAAACAATGTAATTTAGTGACCTGTGTTGACCTATGTCAATCTGAGTTACAGCGTTTATTCCAAAATAAAATAGGAGCCTTTATTAGTCCAATCAAATACATTTTCATGAAAATCAAATGCTACCCTACTGCGATAAACTTAAAATGAATGAAAAATGACTCATTTTTAAAATAAAATACCATTTTTTATACAAAACAAATTATGAAATTCAGCCTTTTATGGAATCTAAAGTCAGTTTTTCCACAGGAAATGACTTTTTCTGTATAAAAAGCTCTTTAAAAGTCTAACTTAAAATCAGGCCGAGAGAAAAATGTCCCCTCCCACCGCCCGCGTACTTCTTTACCTTCATGAATCACATATCACATTACCTTAGGTGTTGTATAATGCTTCTTAACGTGAATAATCACCTATTGACTCTGTGACTTAGGCTTTAATTGCCTAACATGCAACTTGCCAACATTTGCAGAATTGATCAAGTTGACCAATAAAATGACCAAGTTTTACTTTAATGTGGGTCGTCTGAGCCAGAAACAACATTTTTGTGCTTATTTGATGAAATTTCTATCAAATATTTTGAAATTGCCACACTTCTTTTTAAATGTGCTGTCCATATACCCAGTCTCGCTATCGGTAGCACGAAAGTAATTTTTTGGCTCATTAAAACCTATAATGAAAGAGTTAAGTTCAGAGCCTTTTTGTACCAGAACGCAAACGTGCTGGGATGTTTCGTAATGTTTTCCAAAAGGACTATCTTATATCTCTTGAATAAGGATAGTCTTAATAGAGGATCATTTGAGGTTTTGGCCATTTTTAAGCCGAAGTAAAGAGGTGTTGTATGCCCTCACCAAGTCACTCAAATTTTGGTATGGGTCCATGGTAAAATAGTTCCTTATGAAACTGTTTCTGAAGCAGATCTTGTAAAGTTTGGATATGCATAATTAAGATCTATCTATTCTCTACCATTCCTGAAATTCGTAACTTCTCAGCTTCTTGTCCCATAAAATGGAACTGCTCGAAAATATCTTTATTAGCCTTTTGTCTGAGGGTTCTCATTTTGAGCTGGCCCAATTATACCTAATTAGTACTGTGCTACCTCTGACGATTGCCATAGCTTGCTAGTGCGTAAAACCGAGGATATGTTTACGTACATCCTTGGGAACTTCGAGTATAACAACAACATACTGTAGTACTATATTGCGCAACTCATGTATAATTATAGCCTGTACAAAAAAGTATTCAGCACTCTCTCAGCTATTATTGAATCCTTACCTTAACCTCAATTCTATCCACGCCATACGTCGCTTAAGGCCGTCACGCCATCTATCCAACCCGTCCTGTTCTGTGCTGCTGTCTTGGCCACATTCCAGCTTATCCAACCTGCCTTGTTCCGCTCCTTCTCTTCTGTCCTTTTTTTATAAGTTGTTTTCAGCCTCCCTCTTGCTCTTTGACTCTCTGGCGTCCACCTCAGTGCTGTCGTACAGTCGTTCCCACCCTCTCCCCTAAGTATGTGTCTCACCCAGTTCCACATTCTTCTTCGTACCTCACAACTCATGCCATTCATCTCTGCAATTTCCCCAACTCTCTTGTTTGTAAATCCTTTGCTGCCATCTAATCCTCAGTATCCATCTCAAGCACTGGTTTTGAAAAGTGTTTAGTTTTTTTTCATCGGCCCTAGTAATCTTCGACGTTTCGCAGCCATATAATAGGACTGGTCGAACCAATGTCTTGAACAGGCGTATCATAGTTATCCTTTCAAATCCCCTGGCCTTCCATATTCCTTGGATTGCACCCCTTGCTTGTTGCAGTCTTTTGATGATGTCCCTGGTACCTCCCCCTTTCCTGTCTACCATGGCTCTGAGGTAATTCATCAACATCTTCGACATGTACACCGTTCACCGTGATTCTTTTTATAATTCTAACATGCTCAGTCCTCATTGTTTTGCACTTCCCGGCATTTAGTTTGAATCCCACTCTAGTGGCTGCTTCTTCTGATAGCCTCTCTGTCTTCTCGCTCAGGTCGTTGAACTTGGACTACAATAGCGCAATGTCGTCTGCGAAATCAAGATTCTCTAGTACAATTGTAAACTTCCATCGTATTCCTCTTCTTTTTTCCTCTGTTGCCTTTCCCATGAACCAGTCTATTGCCAGTAGGAATAAAAACCAGACATGCAACCATGTTTTACTCCTGTCTTGATTTTACACCAATCCGATGTCTCATTCTTGTCGATAACTGCACACTTAAAGCCTTCGCATAAGTCTGCTATCATTATCACCATCTTGCTTGGTATCCCAAAATTTCTCATAATGTTCACAAGCTTCTCCGGTGAATCGAATCAAAGGCTTTTTCAAAACCCACAAAGTTAATGTATAGTGCCGCTCTCCACTCGTTCAATTGCTCAAGTGTGTTTCTCAACGTGAAGATCTGCTCCGTCGTACCTCTCTTTGTTCTGAACCCAGTCTGTTCCTTCTGATGCCTCATTTCTACACCTTTTTTGATCCTCTCCATCAGCATCTTAGAGAATACCTTCCTAAAGACTGGTAACAGAGTCCTTCCGCTCCAGTTGTTACAATCCGTCATGTCACCTTTTTTTTTAAATTCTGACGATAAGTCCTTTCTTCCGAACACTAGGCCACTCCTCACCACTCCAAAGCTTGTTAAATATTCCAGTCAGATTCGCTATCATATTAAAAGAACCCTTTTTGTTTTCTTCCTACCAAAGTTTTGCTCACAGTCATCTTCCCTGGTTCTTAAGGTCACTTGCGACGACGACGAGTGAACACACAATTACAATGACGGGGTCGTCGCCTGGGTATTCGGGTATGATAGTAAGAATGCTATCACGAAACGCTTAATACGACCCGGACGAGAACACAGGTACTACGTACGGACAGACATAACATCGACAACCAAGTCAATGTCCACGGCCTTTGATAACCAGTTGTGGTACACTGGCGTGTCTACCCAACCCAGGCTTGAACCTAGGGCCTCGTGGTCTGTGGACAGGTATGATAACCGCTACGCCACAGTAGGTAGATATTTGGGTCACTTCATCCTTGTTTATCACTTAATACAGTAATGGTGTTATGTAACCAAGTATGTTGAGTTTCTTGTTTATTGCTCTGGAGATAGAGAAACTATAGACAATCTTTTGCATTTTCTAGGTTATACAATGGACTTACTGGCCACATTTTCTAATTTGCATTTCTTTTGGGCTTTTGTTGAGATCAGTATGTAAATAAGATTAATAGTTAGAAATCTGGTATGTAAATGAGCTTAGCAGACACTACTTGTACAAATTCTATTGGTTATTGTTTATCATGTGACACTAAGTTGTGCTTTATTAGGAATCAGTGAGCTATAGTTTAGAAGCAAGCTAAACAGTCAGATCTTGGAGTTCAGGGCTTGAGTAGTTAAGAATGGCAGCTGTATTGACCATAACAGAAACCTATTCATCCTATTAGGTTGGTTAAGTCGATGGGGATCTCAGCTGTCAGCTTGCACAACCTCACAGTAAGATTATTTCATTTCACACCAGACTTACAGTTCTGTTTTCAGTGCTCGGGGAGTGTGCTGACAGTTGCAATGACCAGTTAGAAGCCTATCCAGGATAAATCTATTAGATTAGGCTTGGCTAAGGCGATGGGATCTTAGCTCCCAGTTTGCACAACCCATCACCAACAGAAATTAGCCAGTTCTTATCAGTTCAGTTTTAGGTCTGACTGTAGCGATAAGTCTGATACAGTAAACAATAACAAAACTACTCCCTCATAGTTGTGGAAGAAAGCATGGGAAAGTAAAATGATATGCACTGCAAGAGTTATTGTTGGAGTTGTTCTTAATAAACGTTAGAGATTTTAGACTTAAATTTTCCCTCTGGGTGTGATATTTTTGTAAGTTTAGGCCGCCGGATCAATTTGTTACAATATATTGTATTTCTTCATACCTTTGTGCGCCGTGTGCGCCGTGTATGGCAGCCTCTCTTTGTGTAGTTCTCCGCATTTTACCTTATTTTTGCAATTTTTAACAATCTTTTCACGTTCATAACCACTGACTTTTATTCTTTTGCTTCATCGATGCCACTTTGTTGAAGATTTTTATTCAGGCTGCTTTCATCTTGACAACGTTTAATTGTGTTTCTATCTTTTTTTATCTCAGGACTGTGCCAGTCAATGTTACTAAATGTTTCGTAAATGTTTGCATCAAGTCTGAGGTTCCTAATTATTTTCGTAAAACACCAAAACTAAAAGTTGGAACAGTCAATTGTAGATCAAGTAGAAATAAAGTAGATGATTTTCTTGATTTCGTGCTAGGATCTAAGCTCGACATATGCACTGTCACAGAGCTATAGTTAAAGGATGTAGGTTCTGATGTTAATTTTCGTGTTGAAACTTTATGTAAGGGTGAAGATACCGTCGTAGTTTCAATTGGTACAAATGATATTTCAAGGAGAAATGTTGATTCTGTTAGGCATAGTTTCATAGATTTGTTATTTAAGTTGAAGGACACAGGTTATAGGGTTCTAGTTGTTGGTATGTTGCCTCGTAGGGGTAGTGCCTTTATGATAAATAAGATGTTGTTGATCAATAGTTGATTAGAGAGTATTTGTCGTCTATTTGAGTTCGGTTTTGTACATTTTGGCCTAAGTTTTAATCTCGGGTTGATTGGTTCATGAGAAATGGTTTGCATTTAACTAGGAAAGGTGCTCGTGTTCTTGCTAGAGGTGTCAATAGGGCAATTAAGAATCTGAGTCCTTTAAACTAGTCATGGGGTGGGAGTTTAAACCCACCTGTCAGGCGTGTTTCTGGGGATAGGGCTTGTTCTAGTAGTAAAATTAAGGTTATGTTTTCAAATATTCGTGGCATTTTGAATAAGCGTGATGAGCTTCTGGCTGAAGTTTCAATTAGTAGAACTGATATAATTGGTATTACCGAGAGTTGAATTTATAGTGAAATTAGTGATTCAGAGGTACATATTCCAGGTTACTCAGTTTTCAGGCAAAGCAGATTACATACTATGAATGGTACAGGAGGTGGTATTTTGTTGTTTGTGAAAGAAAGTTTTAATTGTATAGATAGGACTGCTTAGTTTTATTTTGGTTTTTCAAATTGCCTATGGTGTGAGTTTATTGTTGATGGCTGTGTTGGTAGTTCAGTGCTTGTTGGTGTTGTGTATAGATCACCAAATTCTAGTCCTGAAAACAATAAAAAAAAATGCTTGACCGCTTCAGGAAAGTTGCTTCTAGGAGGATTATTGCTTCTGGGGACTTTTGATTTTCAGCTGTAAAGAAAGTATGGTTAGAAATGTACTAAGTAGCTGTATGGTAGGGTGTAGTGATCATGACCTCATTAGCTTTGATCTGTATTGTTTCACAAAGGTTTCTTCAGCAAATAGACTGGTTTTATATTTTAGGAATGCTGACTTTGCTGCACTTCAAGATAATTTGTCATTTGATTGGACTTCTTTGCTCCGTGAATTAGACCCTTCTAAAGCATGGGATGCTTTTCGAAGTATAGTTTTAGAGGGTGTGAGAAGGTTTGAACCATTACAGAACGTATGTAGGCGTAATCGGCCAGTGTGGATGTCCCGGGATGTTTTGCAGGCTCTTCGGAAAAATAAGAAGTTGTGGGTTGTTATAAATGTAGTGGGTGTTCTGCGGAGCTTGCTAGGTATAAGGATCATGAAAAGTTCACAAAGGATTTAATAAGAGATACTGAAGTGCTTTTTGAAAAAAAAAAAACGTTAGTCCAAAGAGGTTAAGATTAATTCTAAGTCGTTTCATTCGTATGTTCGCTCAAAGCAAAAAACCAAGGAGCTTGTTGGTTCTCTTTAGGGTAATGATGGTGTAACTATCAATAGTGGTAAATTTATGGCTGAGGTTTAGAATGACTACTTAGTGTCTGTTTTTATTAAGGAGTCCCTTGCTGATGATGTTGTGGATTATCTTAGTGTGTACTCTCTAATATCCATTAAGATTGTTGATTTTTCAGTTGATGTTGTGTCTAAGAAGTTGAAGGATTTGAATTCAAATAAAGCACCCGGTCCAGACGGTATTCATCCTGCTGTAATACGTGAGTGTTCTGATGTTCTTTCTGTTCCCCTGAGTATTATCTTTTTAAAGTGCTTTGATGTTGGTGTTGTTCCTAGTGATTGGAGAATTGCTAATGTCACTTCTATGTTTAAAAAGGGTGATCACAGTTTGCCTTGTAACTATAGGCCAGTCAGTCTTACTAGTGTTGTGTGCAAGGTCATGGAGTCCATTGTTAAGGATGTTGTACTACATCATTTACTGGTCAATGATTTGTTGAATTAGTCCCAGTATTGGCTTTTACCTAAGAAGTCTTGTGTTTCTAATTTATTAGAATTTTTTGATGATGTTACTAAACAAGTTGATTCTGGTCATAATGTGGATGTTATCTATTTAGATTTCCAAAAAGCATCTTATAAGGTTCTATTAGGCAGTCTCATTATGAAAACAAGAGCATTTGGTGTGGAGGGAAAGTGTGCCAGTTGGATATATTCTTGGTTAGTTGACAGGTCACGAAGAGTTGTTGTTAATGGTGAAGTATCTCCATAGAAAAAGGCTACAAGTGGTGTTCCCCGGGGTTCTGTATTGGTCCGCTTCTTTTCTAAATCTTCATTAATGATATTGATATTTCTCTTGGCTAAAGGATTTGTAAATTTGCTGATGACACTAAGCTGAAGAGGATTGTTGATGATGCTAGGAATTCTTCACTTTTGCAAACTGACCTGGATAAGTTGGTTTCTTGGTCCCAAACATGGCAGATGTCATTCAATCTTGATAAAAGCAAACTTATTCATTTTGTTCAGAACAATTTGGTTTTTGATTATTGCATGAATGGGTCAAATCAAGGTTGTGTTGATCAAGAAAGGGATCTAGGTGTTGTCATTACTAGCAATCTGAAGCATTCTAAACAGTGTGCTTTAGCAGCTGCAAGGGCAAATAGGATGCTTGGTTTGATTAAAAGAAATTGTTGTTTTCTTGGTGTAGAGGTTGTTCTTAATCTGTATAAGCAGTTAGTCAGGCCTCACCTTGAGTATGCTAATCAGGCTTGGAGTCCTTGTTATAAGAAGGATAAGTTCATTTTGGAGCAGGTTCAGCGGAGATCCACTAGACTTATTCCCGTAGTAAGGAATCTCTCTTATGAATTTAGGTTGCGAATTCTTGGTTTGACCACGCTTGAGTTGAGAAGAGTACGAGGTGATATGATTTAGGTTTTTAAGTTTCTATCTTGTAGTGATGCTTTGACTTCCTGTTATTTCTTGCATGTTTCAGCTAATCCTCATGTGACACGTGGTAACAGTTTAAAGTTGACAAAGAGTTCTCACGGATAGATATTCGGCGTTTTAGCTTTTCGCAAAGAGTTGTTAATGAGTGGATAGGTTTGCCTGAGTAGGTAGCTAGCTCCAATTCTATTGACAATTTCAAGGTCAAATTGATAAGTTTTTTTACTTATTCTGGGCGTCTTTGATTTTGTTGTGGTGGTGTTGGTGTTTCTTTGGGCTTTTCATGGGGTGACTAACCCTTCTTAGCCCGTAATCTTGTTATGTTATGTTACGTTATGTCACGCGAGCAGAATTACAAATGAATGAATATGATTTTCCATACGTGATAAGACCGGATAGGCTCGGGGGTGGTGCAGGAATCTTTTTATAAACAAATAAAACTGTATCGGAATTACGCTCTGGTCAACTTCCTTCTTTTGAATTTTTGCAATGGTCAATAAAACTCGCAAATTCTTCTTACATATTTTACGTTATTTACCGTGCTCCTTATTCAAACGTTTAATCTGTTTCAAATTATACTTTTTGTGAGCAATTTAATGATTACCTTGAACTTGCATGCAGCGCTGATAAGAAGCTTATCATATCTAGAGACTTTAATATTCATGTTAATGATTCCGTATCTACTGATTCCATTAGATTAAGTGAAATATTGGATACGTTTGATTTGTACCAGCTTGTACCACATCTCGGGAATACCATCGATTTACTTATAACTAGAACAAATGAGGACATGATTCTGTCTAAAGCAGTAAATGAATATTTTATTTCTGATCACTGTTTTGTGACCTCCAATCTCTCTTGTCTGAGACCTGACGTCATCTATGAAGTTCTTGAATTTTGCAAACTCTCTCGCATTAACACATAATCTTTTGCTGATGACCTGAATCGTCTTGTAAATGATGCAATACTTTTTGACAATTTTCATGATCTCGTTTCATTTTACAACAATTCGCTAAAATGCATATTGGATAATCATGCCCCGCTGTTCACAAAAAATATTACTACTCGTCCTAAAGTTCCATGGTTCACAAGTTACTTGAATGAGGTAAAGGGGAAAAGGCGGAAAGCTGAAAGAAAATGGTCGAAAAATCGTATTACCTTGATTTTGAAAACTTTAAACTTCTAAGGAACAGTTTCTTGCATCTTGTTAAACATCTAAAATGAACCACATTCGCAACAAAGTTCTAGAATGTCAGTCTGGGTGTGCCCCCGATCAGAAGAACTTTTTTGTTCTCCCGATCGAAGGATCCTTTACAGAAGTATCCCACAATGCATCTATTCAAATTAAAGTTCATAGTTTGTATAGGAATAAAATAAGAATCAGACACATATCGAGTGCGGGGAACTCAACCACTGTGAAGGCCCACATTTTTTCTTCACGATTTGAAATAATGGCATATAAATTATCTTTTCACCGTGCGCTTTAAAAATTCACTGTGCGGTTTTCGAAAAATTTGGAAAAAAGATTTGTGAAAATTATTTAGCAATAACTGCATGATAGTAACACAGTTGTTTTACTTTCGCAAAATTAAACATGAACAAAGCAAACTTTGTTACAAACCTTAAATAAAACGACTGATAAGCGTCTATAACTGAAACTTCACAATACAAATGGCGGCTTCCATATATCACTGTAAGCTCAGTGCGCATGCTTGAGTCTCCCGATCGGGCACTTATTGAGTCCCCCGATCTGCGGTACGAGCCGAACTGAATGTGGCTATGATAGTAAAAAGCTGTTTAAACTTGTAAACAATTTAACTGCAAGAATTAAGACCAATCCTCTTCCAGATGCTAATCCCGACATTCTCTGTAATCAGTTTAGTAAGTTTTTCAAACGTAAGATTGAGACATTACGAAATGATCTCTTTTGCTATAAAAAGTTTTATCCATCTATGTGTTCTCATGAGAGTTTCACTCAGTTTTCTGCGATTTCTGAAGAAGCCATTAAGAAAATCATTAGACTTTCAAATCCTATTCAGTGTTACTATGATCCCATACCGACTTCACTGATTATAGAACATGTCGATGTACTTGCTCCGGTCTTTGCTAATGCTGTAAATATCAGCCTTTAAAACAAGACAATTCGCTGAGCAATGGGAAGGTCTTGCTGTTGTCCCACTGTTGCAAAAAAACCTGGTAGTGACCGTGAACTAAAAAACTACAGACCTATCAGCAATTTGAGTTTCATCTCTAAAATATGTGAAAAGGCTGCTTTAGACCAATTTCACATCACCTGAAAACAAATGATCTCCTTCCTTAATATCAATCTGCGTACCGCAAAGGGTTTTCAACCAAAACCTCCTTGATCAAAGTTACAAACGACATTTTAATGGATATGGATACAGGATTGTGTAACATAATGACCCATATTGATTTACCTGCCGCCTTTGATACGGTGGACCATAATATCCTTGGGAATGTGCTTGAGAAAGGTTTGGAGTTAAATGTGTTGCAAAAAGCTGGTTTGACAACTATCGCAACAGCCGCACTCAGTCTGCTTTAGTTGGTAATTGTCTTTCACAACCGACTGCTCTTACTTACGGAGTTCCGCAGGGGTCGTGCACTGGTCCTGTTCTTTTTACGGTTTACGCGAGTACTTTGACCGAGACTATTTCCAGACACCTTCCCGCTGTTATGGGTTATGCTGACGACCACGCCTTACATCTTGCCTTTAAACCTGGAACTGAAAACAAGTCATTCCAATCAATGTAACATTGCCTACTTGATACTAAGAAATGGATAAATAGTAATCGATTAAAAATGAGCAAGAACAAAACTGAATTTATTATATCTGGCACTCCGACTCATCTAAAAGAATTGCAGAACGGTGATATCTCCATTGAATCCACAGTAATTGAAGGTCAAACTTCTGTAAAATATCCTGGAGTAAGTCTCAATTCTATCATGTCTATGACAAAACGCATCTCTGATATTTGTAAACTGCTAGTCGTAATTGATCTATTATTTGGCAAATTCATACATTTTTAGATGCTGACTTTTCTAAAATTATTGTTCATGCACTCGTTATGTCTCACCTCGATTGTTGTTATTAATTTCTCTTTGGTGTACCTAAGTCATCACTGGCTAGATTACAACGTATTCAAAGCACTGCTGACAGACTTATTCTTAAACTAGACAATTATAGTAGCATAACAAATGCCTTTAAAACTTTACAATACATTCCAATTAATGCTCGGATTAAATTCAAGATTCTGGTAGCCACATACAATGCATTACATAACACTAGCCCGTCTTATATTAGTAATTTATTGTCGTCGTATTTCACATTACTCTCTCCGATCCCACAACTCAATACAATTAGCTGTCCGCCGTTCCCGTTGCAAAACGTTTTTTTATATCAAGACTTAAAAAACTTGACTCTTCAACTGTTATTATTCTTAGTTTTTACCGTTTTACTGGTTTTAGGCTTTGTTTGCTTTTACTGGTTTTTACATTTTGTTCACGTATGTTATGGTTTTATAAATCTGTTATCTTTAATTTTGATCATTTCATTTTTATTAGTTTGTTACATTTTGTTTGCAATTTAATATCGCTGATCATTTTCTGAGATTTTAGTATCATTTTATGTAAACTCTTAACTTTTTGCTTGTATGTGTATATCTTACTCTTATTTGCACAGCGCCTAGTATATTTATATAGTTACGTGCGCTTTATAATAATA
>JAIGNY010001459.1:2477500-2492500 GCA_020152595.1 Chiridota heheva | reverse complement strand
AATTGTTGTTACCTGCATCGCGCTTTTCAGTTTAAATTAGTCTGTGCACCTACACTAATTGATTTATGAAGTGTAAATGTTCTTATCGTCTACTTCACTGTTAATTGCAATACACCCAGAGAATTAAGAAAGTGTTTTCCATTTCGATTTCACAAAATGCGTAGGTTTAGATCTGAAGAATTACACACTATTTTTAACAATATTGATGTTATAAATGATATTATTTTGAAAGATTATGAATGATGTGTGAATTAATCATTTTATTGATCATTCTGTTAATGACTTTTGACTGTAGAACATAAATCTTCAAAATTTAGAATCGATCCATAAAAGTAAGGAACACTTAATGGTCTTTAAAAGTGAGGTTTCTCCGGAACTATAAAGAGGGAGTCTTGTCTCAGTACGATTGGGCGATCACCGACCATAGTATCCCATCCGGTTGTGGGTCGCTTCTATCGAATGCACAACACTTCCAATACACATGTTACGTAAGGTCAGTGCACACTGGTGCCCATGAATAGTGTACGTGTATGACTTCGTCTTAGGAAGGGCGCACTTTACCGTCAACGAGAGAGTTTCTTATTTTACCTTCTTGATTTCTTTTTCGTTGTTCGAAGGTTACATCCGGAAACTTAACTAATTGTACATATTTCAGGATCCGTGAAGTACAAGAAAGTAAAGGTAATGGCAAGCAAAGCAAACGAAAGAGAGAGAAAACAAAATGATATTCAGCAGTAAATGTGCGATTCAGTTGCCAAAATGTTTGACTTAGATGCAAACATTCATGTCTTAGAAATACAAATAATCACCTAAAGAAAGAAATGGCTGAGCTCAAAATTAATGTGGATGCTAATGTGCAGATGATTGATCAAACAAGGTACGCACATCTGAATTCCGCCGACTATGTGGTCACCCTGACTAATTGGAGGGGAGATGGCGAGAAAACAACCTTATATTCTTCAGTTTCCCTGAAGAGGCCAAAAAAGGACGTTTTCCATTGAGAAATTTCGAGAGAAATTCTTTTTTGACAATCTTGGACTGCGCATGCCCGAGGGAGCTATCCAACGACCTTCCCAAAGTTTCCCCACAACTCAATAGCCGAGTTCTTCCAAAAAAACTCTTCGGATAAATTATCTTCTTCCTTCATCATGCTTCCCTCTACAACCATATTTAGTCCTCCTCTCCCACCCACTCTCTCTACTTTGTTTTTTACCCATGCACCTCCTCTCTCGATAACAGCTTTCTGGCATTTAGTTCTTGTGTTTCTCTCAATCTTCCCCTGTTTTATTTCCTTCCTACCTCTAAAATGATCTAACCTCTCAGGCACAATTTGACCTCGCTGTAGTGGTGCCGTTAAGCCCTCAACAAACACACAAACCAACGAGCGCATCGAGTGGACAGACGGCATCAGGGAGTAGGGGGACAATTCCTCCCAGAAACCTAATCACCATTCCCTTTCTCCGATATACTGATAAGAAACATGTATGGAAAGAGGCGCCGATGATAGAGTCAAAGTTTGAAAATAAAGCAATGCTTGTGTCTGAAGATTTCACAGCACATGTACTGCCAAAACGGCGTAGTATTCTAACTATTTTGGGTGATAATAGGGCCAGGGAACGTAGAGCTGGGTTAACATAGGACAAGTTGAGTATATCGAGAAGGACAAGCTGCGCACCATTTCTGGAAGTGTTGGGGCGCGACACACACGACATCCAGCCACGTCTACTCTACCAAAATAATTGCAATTATTTATTATGATGTTTGTTTTTGCATTAATTTATTATGATGTTTGTTTTTGCATTAATTTATTATGATGTTTGTTTTTGCATTAATTTATTATGATGTTTGTTTTTGCATTAATTCATTATGATGTTTGTTTTTGCATCAATTTATTATGATGTTTGTTTTTGCATTAATTCATTATGATGTTTGTTTTTGCATCAATTTATTATGATGTTTGTTTTTGCAACAATTTATTATGATGTTTGTTTTTGCATTAATTTATTATGATGTTTGTTTTTGCATTAATCTATCATGGTATGTTATACATGAATTACCTATTGTAACAATTAGCCTCGCGCTCCGTTTTACGGCCTTGTGCCCAGAACATTATTTGCATATTATGCAACATAGGAACTATACTGTTTCTCCTCTTTTATTATTTGTTTTCGCTCCTTTTGTATCGTCCTTTTGTTTTTTATTCTCTTTTTAATAGCGTCTAAAAACGGTTCCCTTTCAATTGAATAATGTTTCTTGCTATAAATATCTCGTCAATGTCAGCTATGCTCGCTATGATAATAACATCTAACATTCATCCTATATCCTCAATCAAGTACATTGCAGATTTCAGGGATAACGTTAAGCGGTATATTACCTATTATTCTTTTGCATTTTGACTTTTTATGTTCATCTTTTCAGCTAATGTAAGAGGCCTCGTGATCAGTTTAAGCGCCGGTATGTGTTAGGTTTTAGCAAAGATACTCGTTGGACTTCAGATTTGGAAAGTAATATTTGATATAAATGGGGTGGAGATTGCTATTTTAGTCATTTGCAGTCTAACTTGAGAGAAATAGCTATTCTCTTCAAGCATTGTTCTGCTTTTGTTCATAAGACAAAGGTGATTCTAATGGTAAGTTAGCTGGTCTTGATTTCAAGGATCAACACAGTCAAGCATGTTCATTTTATATTAAAGAGGCAGGAGTTTAAAAGAAACATAATGGCGAAAAAGCTTTCAAAATCTTTTACCATTAAGGAGATATTCAAGTTTAAAGCTATGTCTTATCTGTGTAGAAATGACTGATGTAGTAAATCTATTGTGAAAAGATGGTGTCTTCATCCTCACATTCTTAGCAATTGTTAATGTATTCTGAATAAAGTTGATTGAATTTTTTTAATATTGAAAATATCTTTCCACGAAGTTTCTTCAGATGGTATATCATAAATACCCTTCCTATATTCAGGTTTACTATTTTTTTGACATATCCCATGATTTTTAAACCACAAAATTGCAGGACAAAATATGATAAAATATATAAAGACTTTGAGGAATCTGACGCTATGACATCACAACTAGTCTGATTTCAGTCGTTTCTACACAAATGATATTAAATTTTAAACCTAGATATCTCCTTAACGGAATAAGATTTTTGAATGCTTTCTTCATTATTTTGTTACTTTTTTTGAACTCCTTTTTCATTTAAACCTATCATTCCTGAAGTAATCCTTTAAGCAAATTATAGGCTTGATTTATTTTTTGATCACGAAGGAGTTAATGACTTACATTGCTAATATTGATATCCTTTTTGAATACAAGAATGATCACTCCTTTAAGTATTTGCTTCTCCAGAGGGTTTAGGAAGTTCAGTAATTATCTTTTGACAAATAGCGATTGTATTAATGAAGTTGCTATTGCTTTTTCATCTAGATTAAGAAGAGAGTCAAACAATAATGAAAAAGTAATTGAACTTGAGCTGAAAAAGTATAAAGAGAATCCTAACTTTGGCAATGATTAAACTATTATTGACGATATTAATTAGTGTTTGAAAGGCTGAGCTTGAGAGTTTAGGATTTAAAAAAAGTAGATGGTATATTTATTCGTTTTAGAGCAAAGTGGGCGGAATATGGTGAAAAACCGTTCAAATACTTTTTAAAGTTGGAAAAGCGTAATTACATGAAGAAACTTATTCTTAAAGTTATGAATGCTTTACAGTCGAGTTCTACAAAACTATCTGGGATAATTTTTCTCACTTTTTATTCAGATCCACGGCTTTGTTCACAATTAAAAATCTTTTGATTTCCCAGAAACAGGGTATTATTACTGTTACCGAAAAGTAATAAATCTAAAAATTTGATTAATAAATTGGAGGTCTAAAATTATTTCCACTTGTATTGTTAATAGAATCAAGAGAGTCGTACCTTTTATTGTGAGTGACGATCAAAAGGGATTTATGAAAGATCGCTTTATCGGCGATAGCATTCGGATTTTATATAATATCATAGCTTTTTTAGAGAATGAGAGCTTTTCCGATATTCTACTAAGTGCCGACTTTGAAAAGGCGCACGACACTTTAAATGTAATGTCAGAGATATTTGGTTTACGTGATTATCTAGTTGATTATCTTATCTTCATTGAAATCCTTGGTATTTTGATACGGTGCAATGATTCTGATGCTAGTATTGATGGTACTCATTTGAAGCCATCGCAATTTGCTCATGATACTATTATCTTTTTAGCTGGTACTGAGGATTCTTAAAAAGAGTGAGTGCATACAGTTTATTTCTATAGTTTTCTATTCATTATCTGATTTACGAATGAATTACGAAAAGTCTTCACTTTACTAGGTTGGTTCAAAAAGACGTATTAATGATAGAATTTGCGGTAATTTTCCTTTTTCCTGGAACAATGGCAATATTTTCTAGTACTTATGTGTAATTTTTACTCACTAGTCTTAGATTATCTAAAACAAAGTATAGATTGGGATCTACTGATTAAATTAAAGGAGATCAAGTCGTACACATCTATAGATATATGGAATTAAAATGGTCAACATTTTCAATTATTTAAAATCGGTAAAGTGGAAATGGATGCAGCTAATAATATCATCATTGGATAAATGGGTGAATGTTTTCAAATTCTATTTCAACCGTTTTCGTGTAAATCAATATCTAAAATTGGTATTGAATTATTAAATCGATTTGCAAAATTTTTCCTAATTTTTTTTAGGGAGGACGTACTCATCACTTGGGAAAGATTTACTCTCCTAAAATGGGAAGATGTTTTCAAATTTTATTTCAACTGTTTTCGTAAAATTCGTTATTTGAAATTGGTATTGAATTATTAAATCATTTTTCAATTTTTTTCTAAATAATTTTAAGGAGGACGTACTCATCACTTAGGAAAGATTTACTCTCTTGTTCAGTTTCGCACACATATTAGGAATTTCAGATACAACTAATTTGGTATAATGTCCATTTTTGCAGGGATGGCAAAACTTGTTATTGTAAATCAAGGTATGATGCCGGTGTTAGTTGTTCCAATGATGAAAGTAAGTTTTACAGTTATGATATTTTCAATTATAGGTTTAATTCAGTTACTAACGTTCTTACTTACTACGGTATCGTTTGTTCTATTGGTCTTATATTACTTCCTTTCTTTTCTACGCACGACACTAAGCTTCTGTGGCTCCAATATCGGCTTAAAACCGCATCCTTAGTTGCAACAATTTTTAAAAGAATTTGCCAGACTAAACTTGAAGTTTTGGTCCATCTATTTTACAACTGTGATGTTGTTTTCTCGGTTCTGTAAAAACTTATCTCTTTGGATCAAAACCAACTTTTGTTCGTGTCTATAAATTTGAACAATGAATTGCTTGGTATTCCGTGTGATAAGACGTTTTCATTTAAAGATACTCCAGTAGTAAAAAGTTAATTGATACTATTGACTCGTTGAAAAGCACGTTCGATAATGACTGAAGATTATGAAAATGTATTTTCCATTAATTTCGATTGATGAATAATGATTATTGATGGGAGAATACGGATTTCATGAACTGATATATTATATTTGTTATGTTATACATTATCCTACAAAAGTTTGCAGATTGTAGTAAAATATATTTGTGAATATCAAAATATCAAAGAGGACAATAAATATTATTAAAAAATAATAATATATATATATATATATATATATATATATATATTTGTATATATATATATATATATATATATATATATATATATATATATATATATATATATATATATATATATATATATATATATATATATATATATATATATATATATATATATATATAACGTGTGAGTGCGAGTCGAAAATCTAATACTACCGATGCTACTTTAGCATTCTGTTGCTTTGTGCCAGCCACGTGTTGCCAGAACATGATAATGAATCTCAATTTTTACGATATCAAATCGATTAGTTTAAAAAACATTTTTGAAATAAAAGAATGAATAACATTAACGTAACACTACTATTTTTTGGTTATTCTTAAACAGTACAACTGAAAGCATGATAATAGGTAGCATGACCAAGATATCTAAAGCACATGGTTATATATCCTTGGAGAACTACTGTGTTAATTCAACATAGAGTAATGTACTATTACAGTACATCATCAAGTCTTTCGTGTGGGATCCAGCTAGAAAATCCCTTCGGATCCCTTTAAGAATTTTAATGGGGCCCAAAGGGACTCAAAGGGACCCAAAGGGTCTAAAAGGGACCCAAAAGGGCTAAAAGAATTCCTTTGAAAATGCTCAAAGGATTCCAAAGGGACCAAATTGGTCTTCGAGAGGTTTCCAAATGGACAATATCACCAAAGGGTTTTCAAATGGAAAATATTTTTAAAAGGTTTTTTACAAAGGAATCCCTTTTTCAAAAGCCAATTGACTCAAGGGCTTTTTAAATTGTCAATATCACTAAAGGATTAATCAAATGGTTCCCTTTCAAAGTGCCAAGAGTTTTAGAAAAGGACCACTACTCCAAAGGATTTGTTGTTTGAAGGATCTTTAAAGGATAATTAGGCCTTGGGTGCTCCATGTAATATGTCAGAGGGGCAGAAGTGTCGCCAAAATGTTGTGAGTGGGAGACACACAAAGTATTTAAACATTTTAGTGGCACCACATCCCACATTTTTACGGGGAGGGGAAGAGGGGGAGGGGGGAATTTTCATATGTGAGGTATATGTGCCGCCCAAGCAGGTGCCTTGTTTGCACCATTTTCGTAGTGCAGGTGTGTTTTGTTGCTATAAAAAATTGTACTAAAACAAAATTGTGTTTTTTTATAGTAAAACAATTGTCTTTTTTTCATCATTTTTGTAGTGCAGGTCTCAAAAAATGAGGTTTTACTGTGTTAATATTTTACTGCTGGTCAATTTTTACAATATTTTCGGTGAATATTCATACTGCAGTTACCAACAAATTTGTCATACTGTGGGTATGTTTTTTGGTTGGCGGGCTGCAGCCCTACCACTTTTAGTATGAGGTGCCCCCCTCTTCCTTGCATTCATGGCCACAATGACAACAAAGTTGAAAACCTAACCTAAACCCAAATCTAAGCTACAGCAATGAATACTTAATCAGTTATTAATTAAACATATACAAGCTCTTATCTAACTAGATTGAAACACTTGGGGGCTAAAACAATTAATATCTAAAAACAGCCGACGTCAATTAAGTCCCGGCCTGGCAGACTTCACGCGCGCAACCAGTCGAATTGAGTTGTTAGGTCTACATCATTGGCATTTTCATTCATTTAAAGCAAGCTAAGATTTTTACTCCGTCTTCCAAAAATGAGAAATTTCAAAGAAAAGGCTAATAAAAATATTTTCGAAAGGTCCCATTTCATGGGAAAGGAAGCTGGAAATTTTGAGTGATTTGGTGAGGGTGTAAAACACTTCTCCACTTCAGCCAAAAAAAAAAAAAAAAAGGGCGAAAACCTTTGGTGATCCCCTATTGAAAGTATCCTCATCCAAGAGATACTTTTTGGAAAACATCACAAAAGATTCCAAATCTATAACATTCTGGTACAAAAAGGACCCTAAACTTGACTCTTTCATCACAGGCCTCAATGGGGCAAATAATCAGTTTCTTGCTACCTGTATGAAATATAGGTCGAATGACGGCATACTCTTTGGCTGAACAATAACTTACCGCGCGTCTGCACAAAGCTTATGGACAAAACGGAAACCAATGCAAGTTACATGACAATTCTTTCTTCAAGTTGAACTTCTGACAAAAAAGTTCGAAAGTGTTTGCGTACATTCGGTATATTGAAAACACCATTAAGAAAATATGCCAGTAGCTCATATTAAACAATTCCAGCCTTAAAATGGTAACGATTTTAGTCTTTCAAAAAAAAAAACTAACAGTAACACTTCACAGTTAAGTTAACGTTAGGCCCAAGTTCTTTAACGTTACAACACGTGGTGCAACCCAGGAGAAGAAGAAAATAATGATGGTGACTACTACGATGTGAGTAATTCCCGTAGAATTTTGTTGTGATCGGCAGGCAATTTTCTTGTGTCGAATGGTCAATGAATTATGAATGATAAGATAGGGTACCGGATGAATACGTTAGGCTAGGCCTGGCTAGTATTAGGCCTAACGTAAGGTAGTGAGATAATATCTCCCTCTGTATGCCCTACATGCTAAGCACTACATGCAATACAGAGTGAGGCTCCGTCCTATCTGTTTTACCGTGGAAATTGCCTCAGTCCTAAAATCGCGACTACACCGCCTATTTACGTCACCTGTTACGCTGTAATTACTGTACTTACGGCACATACAAATTGTTATTGCTATTAATCTTGTAAGTAATTTAAACATGTCAGTAATCCTAAAATGATTAAAAATGTAAGTTAATATTGTACACTCCTTACAGTTCAACCATACGATATTGGAACTTTTATATATATATTTTTTTAATTAGGGTGACAACACCGATACGCGTACTAATAAATATAAGGCCTGCGAACTGGACGCACGTGCCGCCGCGGCCGTGTCTGTGCGCGGCATGATTTTTATAAGGCTACAGATGGCACGGCACTTATTTTCATTAAAATGGATTAATTAGAGATACCTGTTTTGGAGATGGAGCAGTATTTTCCGAGCAGTATTTCTGAAGAACGTTTAATCTTTAAGGAATAGAACAGTAAGATCTGAAGATAAGGACATTTTTGCAAGAAAGCATTTTGGGTATGTAATATGTTAGAACTGCAATGCAGATCATGGAAGGTCCCAAAAAGCGTTCTGTTGTTTCACAAACGGTCCTGGGTCCTCTGTTACGCAAATTTGGAGGACAAAAAATTGGGGCCAGCTCTCTTATATCTAGGCCGAAGCAGGGGAAGACCCGTAGCAAGGAAATTGAAAGGGGTTTTCGTATAACAGGACAACAAAATTTGAAATTCCAAATGCTTATTATTCTTTTAAATTTCAAACTGTCAAAAGGGCACTTTCTCAACAAAAAGGGTTCGTTCGTTCTGACTACTCCCTGCCTCTCCCAACCCCATCCCGCCTCGGCTACGGGCCTGAGAAGCCCACATACAAGAAATGTTTTAATAACAAAACCTTTTATCTATATTTATTTTTATTTATGACCTTCCGCCTGATGGGCGATCAATGGCGCATGTTCAAAGATATCACATTTCATCAACACTTTGACGCAAATATTCTAATTAGCAAAACTAACACTAAGACAAATTTGGAACATTTTGGATGTAGCATAAGCACTGGTTAGCAACGTACAGTAGTTTCATATCGCCGGATCGACTCTCAAGTGCATCCATTTCTCGTATCTCACAGAAAGGGCCTGGCTTCGTCCAAAGAAATTATATTCTGATTTTCTAACTTTCGTAATTGCAAATTAATATTAAAAGATAAGGGCAATCAGCAATTTTCAGGCCGATTGAAAGTGATCAATTTTAGTCGCGGTAGGGCAGGGAAATTGTGCTTTCAGCTATACCCAGGGGATGTGGAAGGAATTCAAACCAATGGGGGTAGAAAATCTAGTACGGGCACTTTCTTTATTTAATATTTTTAATGAGGATCTGAAACAGGAAAAAATGAACCTTAGTTCCATTTAAAGTGTTACAAAAACCTGCAATTTCTAAGTTGTAATTCTGTTCTGGCTTAATTCTGTCCTCTGCTCATCGTGCATACAGGGGTATAACTAGACTTCGAGCGCAGGGGGTCTTAGACAAATTTGTCCGACAAAAAATCAATCGGGACAAATTAGAATAGTTATTCTGTCTATATCTATCTATATAAGTATTAGGCAACAATTTGAATACAAAAAACAAACAAAAACAATCAAAATATCAAAGCCTTACATATGAGACGTAGACGGGCAATTAAACCAAGAACACATGAAACCACGGGGCAACGAGGGCAACCCCTACCCTTCTCCTCACGGGGACAATGGAGGCAAGAATTGAGCCTTTCATTTCACGAGAGCAACGAATAAAGAAGTGCTCTTTGTGATAGTTAATTTAGGTGTTATTTTGGCCCTTGCTATAAAGTAACGGTTGTGATGCTCAAAACTCTCTTTATGCCTTGATATGGCTGTTTTCGATTTAAAAACTGTTATTTCTCATCATTTGTGCTTTTTCACTTTCAGTTGCATACCTAAAGTTTTGCGACCACGTTGCCTTCTTCTTGACTCGTTCCTTGCCTATTTTGCATGCAGTTGTACCAAAATGAAACCCATTATTGGGAACAACATTGAACTATACGGGAAACTCCGTTATTGTGTATCTTTAATTAATTTTCAGTACACCTCGTAATAATTTTCACTACAATTTCATTTGATAATGTATGGCAGTAGGCCTAACCTTGAGGTAAATTTGATTGGCTTCAGTTAAATTTTTGATGCTCTTGGTTGCCAAACAGTTCATGAAGGTATCCTCTTCATTCATTATTTTGTTTGCCACCTCCAATTGCCTTAGGATGCATTTGGCAAAAAAACAAACATGAATGTATACTCGTCATTTATTTTATTAATTAGATGTCTTGAATTTGTTTGTATATGCCATGAATACTAATTATATCTTCAATCAGTATAGTCAATGCAAGTATGCACTTGTTTGATACGCACGATTTGTTTTTTACACCCGCGTTCAACATTTACGCTACGCTGGCATAGCTGATGTTTGATAGAATTTGAAATAATTAGGTACAGTCACTTCGGCGCACACGATTGTGAAAAGGTAGCAACCGAGGTAGCTGAAAGTTTCTTGTTTTCATGGGTTTTAGTTTATAGTTATTGAATGTATTTTTATGTGCCCAAGCTTTTAAGATTAAGAGTTACATACTAGAAGCTTTTTTAGTTATATAGCCTAAATTTTGCAGGTTAAAATAAATGAGGTAAAAAAGTGCAAATTTCTTGGAAAATGTTCGCAAAACAGGTGTGCGTCGCAAATATTCTGCGACGCGACTATGATGAGTTAATGTAGCGGTTTCCACCGTTATATGCATAGGATGATGTCTAACCGAGTATTCGCAGTCATGTAATGGCTATAGCGTATACTACGGTCAAATGTTTATCTGACTAAACCTTAGGCCGCTAGGACTACTAACTGACTACTACCTTGCGCTAGACTAACAGCAGTTAAATTTCCCGATGCAATGTGTAACCACAGATTTTATGACTTCGCGATTTGCGAGCATGCGCACTTTCTTTTTTTGTAACACAACTAAGTAAATGTGTTACAAGGACACCCTTTAAGAAATAGCTGTCGTGGATCTTTTTTGTATGGATAGGCCGTTAGTATTAAAGAGAGCAGTGGACTATACCTCCCCCTCGCCTCCCAAAATTCTGTGGAAGCCATAAATATAATTAACTAAAATATCAAATAAAGCATGTGTGGCATTTTTTGCAATCGTATTGACTGAGTTATCCTTAATTTTAGACCAAGCCTATTACAGTTTGCACCAACAATCCTCCTATTTTTGACCAAACATCTTTCAATTTGGCACTAAAATCTTTAATATTGACCCAAAAATCTGCACTTAAAAAAAAAAAAAAACTTCAGGCATTTATTAAAAATGTCAATTTTGGCCAAAATTGTCAAGGCCCATAATCTACAATATAGGAGAAGCAAAAATCTTTGGATACGGAAGTGAAGTTCTTATCATCAGGGGCATGCACGCATGGAAGCCATAATGAAATGTGTTGACATTTAAAACATTTTTAACTTTCGATATCTTAATCTACTACTTTTATTAAAGATATCTAAAAGTTGGTATAGCCTCTGCTTAACGTTACTATTAATAATTTGTGTTGTATTACCTTTCATATAAGACCAAAATTATACGATTTAATGAAAATTTGAGTGAATTATGTGATGATAAAAAATGCTATATCGGAGCTTAAAGCCGAGTGAAAATTTTGGGACGTGAGTTTGCGTTGTGTGTAATATCGGGTGGGTTTATAAAAAGCTATCGATGCATGCTACGTTGTTAATAAAAACAATATCTCAAGCTTTCTAATGATACTTGAGTTTTAAGATTTCGATGATTTTCTCAGTTAAAAACCATTTTCATTTTCATTTTTATTTATGCTTATTAAAATGCAATTGCAAAAACTCAAGCAATGTTTGAAAGAGAATTTTGTATCTTTAAAATAAGACACAACACGTTACAGTGTCCCATTTACACGGCAAGCAACCATTGATTTTGCAATCGCACCGAAGTTGCGTTCTAACAATTGTAAACAACGCCGTACTGTAGACCATAGCTGGAATTCCGTATTTCAAGGGCAATTAATATCAATCGTACGTAAAGTTAAGCATAACTTACTTATATTAAGGTAAGCCTATTTAAATGATTTACTAGGTGGTTTTAGGTAATTTAAAGCCAATATCAGCCGGAATTTCGGCATGCAAAACTGTGCAGTTCTTTTGTAACGTCACTAACGTAAGGGTGTAGTTTACAGATGAATACACTCATTCAGCGTGTCACTAGTAGCACTAACGCTAGCAGCCACTTTCGACTGCAATCTGTAGTGTAGGCCTATTGTGATGAAGTAACTATTCGAGTATTGGGCCATTTGGGCATTTTGAACATCCGGAACAATTTGCCGGTGAAAACATGCAACGATTTGTGCGCAAGTGAGAACCACGTTTTAGCCTGCGTATGCACAATATAATGTTTTCAAACTTCAATGATATCTTTTCTACGATATTTCCACCAAATTTTCAACACTTGTCTGTACAAGTAATTAATATTAAAGCGAAAGTAGAGATTTTGGCTCTTAAAGGTGACTGATTTTACTCTAGCTCTAATCGTAAACTGCTTTATTTTCACCGACAAACTGTTTGATAAGCTTTACGCGCTTGTCAGTTGTATAAGTCACCCCTACACCCTCAGACAAGGTGATTATTGCACCAAGGTGGGTGACCAAAACATGTACATTGACGAACCCCTCAGTTACTTAGGTGACTGATATTTCTTTTGAAATAACTTACTTCAAATCACTCACCTCAGTACAAGGTGAATAGGTCTGAAGTAATTTGACTCACCCAGAGTCACAGATTGTGACTGACAACCAATCAAGTAATTATTTCATTTCATTTGCTTTAATTCATTAGGTACTACTGATGATTTGCAGACTTTAAATTACACCAGGGTGAAAATGCCAAAGATTTTAGACACCTCAGTTGAGGAAAGTGAAAGTGAGGATAAAAGATTTTGTGTGTGTGCTAACACTGAGAGGGTAAGTACTTGTGAATGTGTACAGATGTGAGAGGGAGAGATGTTTGGTAAAAAATGTATTGTTGAAAGGTCTTTCCACTCCTAGTGTAAATACGTCAAATTTCATGGAACACACGGTAACACTAGGCCTATGTTGTTTGCGTGATGTAAAAGTATCGTCATATGTGACGTCATAACAAGTTCACCTTTTACGAGCAAGAACATCAGCTGATGAGATTGAATACTATATTTGCTATTTTCTCTCATTTCTGCTATTACAACTAACACACATTTTGGAATAATACTCTATCAAATTGTTTAAATAATCAAGTGAGAGTCACATGAAAACCCATGCCATGCCCTTTTTAAGACTAATAGCCTTACTTTAATTTCAATTTGTTAACTAGACTAGTATTAACTTCTGTTACTATTGCAAAGTTACATGTAGGCCAAAGCCATTCCCAACCAGTTGATAATGGGTGAAGAAGGACAATATAGGAGGATTTAAATGTAATATTCAAATGTAGAGTTTCTCGGTAAATTGCTTTTGTTCTTATTTCCCATATAGCAGTTCCAGCAAGTAAAGTCAAGAATATCAACCCTCCGGATTCCCTGGCATCAACATCCAGAGGCAATGAAAACGATGCAGACTGTCCAAAAGTTAATATGTAGTAATGACTTCTATAGTAAACAAGTTTGTACAAGAAGCCCCCAGTATTCCTAAGTTCTCAATAGTAAATTAAGGTATGACCCAATCCGTATAACATCTTGCTGCACATCAATCTTCTTAAACATAGATTTCATTTTTCAAATAGGCAACTGTACTGGTACAAACTTGCAGAAAGAACAAATCAGCGGGGAAAATGCGGATATTTTTAAAGTAGAAAATGATAAAATGAGTTTAAATTTTATATATTTTTTTGGTGGTTATTTATCTAACCAAACATAATTTACATCGAAATGTATCTTTTATCTTTCTTTGGCTGTAGCTTGACAAACACGCAGTAGGCCTACACCAATTTTCTGCTTTTTTGTTTTTTTAGTTCGACTTCTATTCCGAAACAGCTAGCTGGTACAGCCTATGATTAGAAAATGTGTATTTGGATCATTTGTAAGAAAGGACAAATATTGATTTCCTAACAATAAACTTTAGAAATTGCTTATTCTTATGGAAACAAAATAAAAAGTTGTTAAAATTCTGGATGCCAATATCTACATAATTTCAACCAGGGCTCGAAATTTGCATAAGTCTGACAGTCCTGGATAATTTAAATTGCTGTCGGACTAGTGAAAATTCAGACCAGATTGTCCGTCGGGCTAGTAAACAAATAAAAACTCATCATTTTAACGGTGTACTTAAGAAAATCGGGCTAGTACAAGGAAGTCTGGCTAGTTGAAAGGAAAACTACAAATCTAAAACGCTAATTTCATGCCTTGATTTCATCCCAGTTTTAGTATGGCAAAATTGACAGGAATTAGTAGTTGCAGTGGTCTTGTTATAGGGCCCTTGTCTGAAGAGAATATGGACCAGAGTTTGAGTTCCAGTTAGTACTACACGTATTGTGTCCTTCAGCCAGAAGCGTTACTTCTTTTGCTTCAGTCGATTCAGCTGTTAAACGAGTACTAGCAATGCTGTGATGGACAATAAATACAAATTTCAGATTCCGTTCTGTAAAATAACTGTATTGTTGATAAAGTATGTTAGAATGTAGTATTTCTTTTTGTAACTTATTTGTAAATTGATAGAATTTTAACCCATTTGATTACCAGTATACTGGACCGATTTGT